>APFE031545656.1:110744-130690 GCA_000404065.3 Pinus taeda | reverse complement strand
CTCTGTCTCTTCATCCTGAATGAGGATGACATTGGTCTCCTGTACACCTGATGGTCCCTCATCATGCACGGGCTTCTTGCCCTTATCCAATACCTATGTAGTGGATGCCGGAAGCAAGGTTCCTTCCACCCCGGGTGGAGATAACACTCACTTTGCCGCTGCAAATAAGTGCCTACTGCCTCTCTAATATGTAATGAAAACTGGCATGGTAGTGGTCTCATGATGCTCATGCTGATAAGAAGAACCACCCAACTCCTGCTCGGGCTCTGATAGTACCTGTGGTGTGCTGAAGAAGTCACGGGAGATGAAGTCCTCCCAAGCAATGCCCTGCAATCCCAGCTAATGATCTACCAAAATCCGGATAAGAGCGAAGTGATACACGCTGTTAAGCTGCTGCTGAGGGGTCTTGTGCAGCATGAAGGTGTTCATCCAATCTATATTCCTGCATATGAAAAATGGGAGGTTCATCATCCTCACCCTGGTAAAGTGCATGAGAAAGTGGATGTGATAGGCATGCAGTGGAGAGAACCTCCCCTCACAGCTGAAGTATTTCATGATCAATCTCATGATCGGAGCATACTCATTTTTCAAGTATTTGAAGTGAAATACTCTTGTGAGCTCATTCAAGAATCTGGCTTTGATGTAAGGCTCATAGTGTGGCCTTTCCACCTTCTTCTTATTATGCCACTACTCCCCAACATTTGGTATACCTATTTCCACTAATATAGCTTCGGTTGTCAACTTGAAAGTGAACCTGACCAAGGTAGACTAACCTCCATGTAGATGAAGCACAGATAAATGGGCCAACTCATGATGAACTCTGACATTTGCCACCCTTTGACAAAATTCAGAACATGATAGGTGCTGGAAGCATGACATGGCAAGAGGGCATGCTTGTAACTCAGTAAGGGTAGTGGGTTCGTCCCTGACATGTTTTCCACTCTTGTGGTGTCTCCTGGGAGCCTTCTCTTCTAAGGATGAGTCACTCTGTGTCTCCCTCTCATACTCAGACGAATGCTGTGATGACATGACTGCAATGTGGACTGTGATTAGGCGGCCCTTTTGATGATGGTGGGAGGTTGGGTGCCTTTGAAATATCTGTTACCAAGGGGAACAATGAAACATAGATTGTTAGGAAGGGAGTGATGAAATGGGGATAGGGTTTATAGGGGAAATTTGTTAGCGATATGGGAGGAGTTTGGGGTATTTTGATGGGGTAGGTTTTAGGTTTTCTATTGAGAAATAGGAGGAGGGGGATAGGGAATATGAGTTTGGTCGTGTTAGGGTATTGGTAATAGGAGAAATGACATGGGGGAATAAGGAACAGGGGTAGGGTAGGAAAAATCAAGCCTTGGCAACAATGACACTGTTACACAACCCTAGAAAATGGTATTTTCTTTGGTGTCTTCTTGTGTTTACTTTATGAAATGTTTTTTCATTCAATCACCGGCGATAACCCACCATATCTTTATCAAATTTGATGCACAAGTGAGTTTTAGAGCCTATCTTGCAATTAGAGGGGCTTCACAACAGATTTGAGGGGGTTTTGGCACGTTCTGGGTGTTTTGTCTCTATGCACCGCGCCCCTGTCTATGTGCGCCGCGCCCTGGGTGTGCACCTTGCTCATTATGGGTTTGAACGGTGGGTGGGTGCTTTGTGCACCGCGCCCCTGCCTGTGTGCGTCGTGCCCTTGTATTCACCTCCAAACCGGCTCCATCTCCTCTTTTATGCCTAGGACTGTATGTGCCGTGTGCAAAGCCCAGTGCGCCATGCCTTGGGTATGCATCGCACCATCAAGAAACTTGCATTGTGGGTAGGCTGCGTGTGCGTTGCGCCCTCTATGTGTGCCGCACCCTCAGTGTGCGTTGTGCTCCTGGTTATATGCGCGGCGCCCTCCAAGGTCGCGTCCAACTCACTCAATCGTCCACCAATGCACACCCACGCCTTTCCAACACTTCTCCAAGGCTTGTAATGGCACAAGGCATTTGTTTTTGACAAAAATTGGTATATATAGCCTTGGAAGAGATGGGTTTTATTTTTTCCTCTTCAAAAACCCATTTTTCTAATGTTTGAGTTTTACACCTTTTCACTGACTTTAAAACACACTGATTTTCACTTTCCCTTTGAAATTTTAGCTCGAATGATGCAATTTTCGGCACTCTTTGCGGCGATTTCACAACAAGACATTTGGCCATGGAAACCATGACTGCATCCAAAAAAATCACTTGATGACTTTTTTGAAAATTTTGTCATAAATGACACTGTTTGACTTTTCTTCAAAAGAGAGTTTTGAAGAAGAGTCAGAGTCTATCCACATGATGATGAAGCTTTCTAAACCATAACTATGTAAGGGCCTCACTCTGGCCTGCATGGCTTTACTAGACATGTTCAAGTACCAAATTAATGAATTCCTAGACCTAGACCTCGAAATGACCATTGTCCTTTAAAGGACCAGACCTTGACTGTCATGGACTTTGATGATGATTGACAAAAGACCTGAGCGAGCAGGAGACAGACATGAGGGGGAATGACTATAATGACCTTCTCTGTTAGATTATGACATGCCGCTAGCGGAATGCAACTGGGAGAATGGAGCGGGACACCTAATCATGAAATGCATAAAGAGTTTTGATCTCTGACGGAGGACTTGACCAAACCGACTCTAACATTGGCTCCAATGGGGGATGGTAGCTCCTTGGAGGTGCCAAGAACAACAGATCTATGGAGGAGCTAGACAGTTCCTTCATCCATTGGGCTATGGAGTCATCATTTTGATAAATAATACAGGACTCTGACTCATTTATGAAACTGAAACGACCAAAAAACTGACTCAAACTTGATATTAAAATGACTTAAAGACTAGTTTAAATAACTATAATGAAACTAAAATAAAATGGTATTTACAATGACAATGGAAGCAGCGTCAATAACTTAGAAGTGGTACTACTTGAGCATTCAACCATTGATCGACCCTCCTGGACAATCCTCTCTGTTTATTTCATTAAGAAGAAAAGCATTCTGCCCCCGATATGCTGCGATCTTGAAAGGACCTTTCCAAAGGTTATCAAACTTACCGTGCTTGCCTTTCTCCTCATTCCTTGCATCCCACTTCAGCACTACATCATCCACCTGAAATTTATCCACCTTTTCCTTTCTATCATAAATTTTCTTGATTTTCTCCTGCAACTTGGATGTGTTCTTGAAAACTTCTTCTCTGGTCTGCTGCAAGTGGACCATTTGATTCAGCCTCCTCTGCATGGCATCTTCTTCACTACCGGCCTCTTGAAGAAGTTTGACAACTGATACAGCGAGAGATGAAGTATATACTGTATCAACTCCATAAACACGCTCAAATAGTGATGTACCTATGGATTTCTTCTGGATGACCCTACCTGCCCAAAGCGCATTTACCAACCTCTTATGCCAGCTCTTCTTGTTCATTTCCAGCAGCTTCTTGCTTATGTTGACCAATGATTTGTTTGAAGATTCCACCAATCCATTGCCTTGCAGATGATAGGTAGTTGAATGACCCAAAATAATGTGATATTTATGACAAAATTCTACCATCTGCTTTGATTAGAAAGTTGTTGCGTTATCGGTGATTAGCTTATTCGGACAACGAAAATGAGACAAGATGTTATTTTCAAGGAAAGAAATGATCACCGCATCTGTAGCTTGTTTGGTGGGAATCGCCTCAATCCATTTTTTGAAGTAACCTGTGGCTGTGAGGATCCATCTATGCTGTATGGAAGAAGCGAGACGCATTTCGCCAATCAAATCCAACCCCCATTGCTGAAAAGGGGCGCTAACCTCTATGGTCTTGAGTGGTAGAGGCTATAACTTTCACTTTCCTTCGAAAATTTGACACTTATGACAACGCTTAACCATCTTATATACATCAGCAAACAATGTCGTCCAATAGTACCCCGCTCTCAAACTTTTGTTCACTGTTGATTCCAAAAGAGGTGACCTCCACAGTCTCCTTGGTGGCAGTCCTCCATGACTTGCTTTGCTTCCTTTTCCACCAAGAAATTTAACAAAACGCCACCGAGATACTTCCAATACAGTGCTAAATTAAGAATGTAGAAATTGGCAGCCTTCAACTTGATTTTTCTCGCTTTGTTTCTGAATTGGCGGTTCTTCATCATTCTCATCGGACAAAGCAGCGATCAAATTTATGTCCAAAGCATGCAAGTTTTATTCAGCCATTAGCTTTACCAATCCCTATCCTTTCACTAGCTTTGTGGGCTTTATTTCTACATCATACTCCGGCAAGGCTGCAATCCACTTGCCTCTTCTTCCTTCTTGATCTGCCTGCACTAAAACATCATTTACAACTGCGTTAGGAACATAGGCCAGAACGTGAGAATGTAGAATATACACCTGGAAATCTTTCAATGCCTTCACAAGTGCAAGAGCCTTCTTTTCAATGATGTTATACTTCAAAACTGTGTCTCTTATAGCTCTGCTGAAAAATGCAATGGGTCTTTCATGATCATCTCCCTTCTGCATTAATACCGCTGCCATACTATGCTCTGAAGCAAATGAAAGCAATATGAAATCATGAGTATAGTCCGGGCTTACTAGAACTGGTGCTGTGGAAAGAGCCAATTTGACCAAATTGAAATATTTTACCGCCTCTTCCGTCCATTTCATTTGGATTTCCTTCTTAAGCATGTTTGTCATTTCTCTTAGATGCTCCGCGAGATTGGGTACAAAGTGGTGGAGGAAGTTCGTCTTGCCATTGAATGATTGTATCTCCTTTTTATTCTGGGGCAGATCTATTTACTGAATTTCTTGCACACGTGCCAGGTCAATACGGATGCCATCCTTGGAGATAATTTGCCCGAGTAGCTTGCCTTCTTCCATGGCGAACAAGCTCTTCTTTGGATTCAGCAACAAGCCATATTTTCTGAACTTTAGGAAGACAATTTTAACATGGTACATGTGCTCTTCGTTAGATTTAGATAACACCGTCAAATCATCCAAATACACCACCATAAAGACATCCTTCTTGTTTACAAAAGCCAAGTCCATAGCACGTTGAGATGTGGCACCCGCATTCTTCAAACAAAAAAGCATTTTCGTGTAATGAAAGGTCCCCCATGGAGTGGTGAACATTGTCTTGTATCGGTCATCATCATGGACATAAACTTGGTTATATCCGGAATAACCATCAGGCAGTGACATGCGAGATGCCCCCACTACTCGCTCAAATATATGGTCCATTTTGGGCAGTGGATAGTTGTCCTTCAATGAAACTTTGTCGAGATTTCTGAAATCAATGCATAAGAAAATCTCCCTTGTCTTCTTCCTTACGGGTACCAAGTTGGAGATCCAATCTGAAAATTTGATAGGCACAATGATCCCTGATTTGTACAACCTGTTGATCTCCTTTTCAATAGATGGCAACAACTTTGGATTTATCCTTATTAACTTCTATCTGAATGGTTTTTGATTGGCTTGAGGGGTATAGTGTGCTGAATTATATTGGTGTCATACGTCTTTAAGTCAGAATAGTCCCAAGCAAACACATCTGCAAATGACAACATCAAACTGATATATTTGTCCTTGATCTCTGGCGGCAATGCTTTGGACAATTTTACCAATTTAGGATTTGCAGCTGTCCCGATATTGACCTCTTCCACACCCTTCTCTGTTGGCTGCAATGTTGGCTTGTGGGCTACATCATCCTGATCGAAGAGTTCTTCTAGAGGTATCAAGCCTTTGGGAATAACGTTATTCTTCAGCTGCAACACGTCCATTTCATTGATCTGCATTTCATCTGTACCATTGCCTTTTCCATCATCATTTTCTTCATCAATGGAGGTCCCTTTAAACTTGCCTTTGTTTGCAGAAAATCATCAATCTCGTCATCATCTTGGAACACTTGCCAATATCTTTGATTTTCTGGAACGGTTGGATGATGCTTGACATGGATTTCGAATTTGTTACTAGAGTTCATTGGGATTTTTAAACTACTTGCTGCCTTAGCAAGAGCATCAGCAATGTTATTTTTTATGCGAGGCACACATGTCAAGGTGTATTCTGAAAATAATTTCAAAATGTCTAGGACTACATTACTGTAGGCCCGCATCCTAGGATGATTTTCTTGATATTCGCCTCTGACCTGCTTGATAACCAATTCGGAGTCGCCATATACTGAAATCCTCTTAGCGTTCAACTTTCTTAGAATCTTTAGGCCATCAATCAGAGCGTCATACTCAGCTTCATTATTTGAACATTCAAAAGCCAACTTGTAAGAGCATACCCATACGTTACTAGGGACCTTGCTTGGGGTGGAGAAAGGAATGCGTACCCAAATTCCTATTCTAGCGCCATCATTTCCCACTGCTCCATCGAAATCCATGGTGCACAAACCTTCTTCGTCCTCTTGCAAGTGCTCGAAATATTTTTGTTGTGCCTTGCCTGCTTGCTATCCATTGCTTTCAACTGATTGCCCAACAGTGCTTTGTCGTTCTTGTTCCTCTTTCTTCAAAACTTCTCTAAAATTTTCTGTTATTTCTGGAATATCATCTGCTTCTACCAACTTACTATCTATATCATTTAAACTATCTGAATACAAAACAAAAGACTCTAAATCTATATGTACATAGTTAATAGGATGATTTATTGGTTTCTCCTTGCTTGTGATCATGTACTTCATTTTTTGTTCCCGATATAATTTCCACATTTGTCCAAATACTGAAATCGTTGCATAGGAGAAATCTAGTTGTAGTGTCCCTTTTAGTTTCGCTACCCAAGACCTGGAAAGAAGCATGCCAAACCTTGGAGGAATGTCTGCCACCACAATATCCATCAAAACATTCTTCATCGGGAGCTGATCCAAATTGACAACCAAGTCTTTGATGAGACCTATACATCTTACTCTGCGGGAATCGAACGAATAGAGATCATGATATTGTCGGGTGATGTCTAGACCAAGCTTGTCCATGACTGCCTTGGGCATGAGATTGTGAGAGGCTCCAGAATCGAACATGGCGTTATGTAACACAAAATCATGCAACCTTAAATTGATGTAAAAAGGTGGCACATCGCTGTCATGAGACTCACCATTTGATGCTGGCCCAAAAATCATTTCAGGTTGATCATCTTCGACATTCACCATGTCAGACATTGGGTCCAAATTTAACATTTTAGATGCTTGTCCTTTATAACTGTTGTTCTTCAATATTTCAGTCAAAGGGATGGATATTTTTATCTTGGAAATCTCATTCTCTAAATTGAAAGCGGGAATCCTTTCTACCTCTTTGACTGGGATTTCTTTCCTCTCCCTTTCTTTTGATGTAACTTGCTAATGTGGTGGTTCTGCTGATGTTGATTTGCTGCTCTCCATTTCAACGACCTCCTTTCCTTTCCTTTGTGTACCAGCTGAATCATTCTTTGGCGCTTCAACATCCTTCTTTTTCTGAATGGGTCTGACCGACACATCCTTGTTTCTAAGTGAATATCACTGTTGTTGGGTGGAAAAATCATTCATGTAGCCTCTTTGGTATTCATCTAGTTTCTCCAAGACGATGTCGCTTGCTAGAATGAAATCTCCATCTTTGTGTGCAGCTGAATTCTCTACATACTCCTCCTCTTCAGTGAGATAAGTAGGCAAATCGTCTGGAGTAAAGAGATGATTTTCTTCGCCTATTACATTCCTGTCTTCATCTGATTCTCGTCTGTGCACAAAATTTTGCTGCAAAGGTGTTTGTACTGGTTGTTGTGCAATTGGCTCTTGAGCTTGTTGATCTCTCTGTCTTATTCTATACTGTGGTTGTTGTTGGCCCCAGAAGTTAGGATTTCTAAATTGTGGCTCTGGTTTGTCAAGTTTCACTCTTTCGAGCATCTGCTCTACCTTCCGAAGTAGCTGATCTACCAAGGAAGATTCTTCCTTTGCAGTGATCTTGTTTTCTACATTTTCTCTAGCTCTCTTGGTCAGCAGATTTGCTTCAACGCTGACTGCTATCTTCTGCATGTCTTCCATTGTGGCCGGTTCTCTTTATCTCAATTGATAAGCCATATCAGCATCAAAACCATCTGGTAAATTCAACATGGCTAGTCCCACGGGTGGCCTTAGATTATCTGGAATTTCACTATACACTGTATTGAATCTAATGCAATAATATTGGACCAACTCACCAATGTTTCTCTTCATTTGCTCATATTCAGACAAAACTTGAAGAGGATTCTTTTTCACTTCCCTGCGGTTTAAGAATTGTCTTTGTAGGTCTACCAAGGTAGCGATACGTGTAGGCGGTAAACCTCTGAACCATTTCCTTACTTCACCTGTAAATGTTTGTACAAAAAGTCTCATCGCCACGTTCTCCGCATCTATCTCATGAAGTTCATAGAAGTCTACCATTTTCTCCACATGTTGATGTGCGGTAATGCCATTAGGAGTGCCATCAAAAAATGGGATTTTGCTTTGGTAATCAGCGGGCATATCATCTAAAATTTGAGGAAAAACAAGAAGTGCGAAACAGGCAGCCATCACTCTTCGTGGATTTGTCCTCGGAGGTGTTGGAGGAGTTTCCACAGTTTTTAATGGGCTAGCAATTGGAGTTTGAAGCTGAGCTATTATGTAGTTATCAATAGACTGGGTAGCCCTTTCCATATCCAAGTCTACAAGAAACTGTGGATTGTGGACAGTAGAGTCAACCGCTCTTTTGGACTTGGTTTCAAGCAAGGATAATTCAAACTGCTCGTTAAACTCTAGCTCTTCAATATACTCAAAAATGTCCGAGCATGAATGAGATTTGAGCACGAGCAATATATAGCTTTCTTGACGACGATTTCTTGAAATCAAATTTGGATTTTCGTAGATGAGCGGAGGGTTAGGATCTGGATTAGCTCTAGTGTATCTTCGAGAAGCCAGCGTGCTATTGAGAAAAATCAATGGACACAACCTACTTCACTCAGCCTATCAAATCCTTAACTTATCATCCAGAAGCTTAGAATTATTAAGAAGCAAGGGGATTTGATTTTTCCCCAGTGGAGTCACCACTATGTTATCGCCTAAATCCACCTTAGGCTGAAAGAAGGCAAAATTCACGGTAACCACAAACCACGCTCAGTCTGGTAGCTAGCCCTACCAGAACAGGAGAGGGCTCTCTATGAGTCACACTCAGTGAATTTATAAATGAAATGGCCTGAGATGACTTACAATGAACTATTTATCTTAGGCTAGTAAGTGAATATGGATACAGAAAGTAATTTTTATGAATGACTATGTTTCTGGGATGGTATGAGACCAATGGACCTCAATGTACAAAGAACTTAATACAAAGGCACAGATTATTTCGTGAGGCAAGGTAGGTGGAAAGCCTAGCAATTTAGTTTTAAGATAGTGCGGAATGGAGAGATTGATTAAGAGGGTGAAAAGGGCATGGACAACATGAATCCTTTTCAACAGAAGAATGAACATTGAAAGATGAAATTTTCCCACAAGCAGAGCAATAAAATTGAATTCTACCTTAGCTAACTTAGAAAATTTCAATGGAAATGAATATGAAATAAGCTATGAAACATAACAAGATACATATGAAACATAAGAGACACATTTGCTACAATCACAACCACATGAATCTCATGAAACAGAGCCACTGCCTTTCATTAATCCTCTGTAAAAAATATACAATGCAGAAACATAGTTTCTTTCCCACAGTCTCGAAGAAGTTACAAGCCGACCAACCCTTTGCAAATGGTTTGCATACAATATATAGAATGTGCCATGAAGAGATAGAACGCCCAAGGGTTGGGGAGCTACTCGAATCATTACAAACTGAAGGTGGAGAGCCAAACAACAGCTACAGGTGCAGCACCACAAAGATGATAAATGGCTTGGGTGGCCTTTTGCCTTCCTTTTCCACTTGGATAACTAACCATATGGAGTGAAAATACTTATAAAACTACCTTAGGTGCTGAAAAACTGAAGTCCATATGAGTGGGCCCACTTGCAAAAAGTCGGGAAGCGAAATTTCGCGAAACAGAGGCATTCTGGGCCTTTTTTCCTATACGCGCCGCGCCCTTTTCTATATGCATCGTGCCACTTTGAGTCAAGTTTTGAGGCACTTGTTGGAGTCCAAATTGTGCCCAAGTGTGCTTGTTGGAAGGCCCGTCCCATCTACTTTCCAACCCAAGTGGAATTTGTGAATTTGGAGCTCATTTGCCCCTCCAAATATTCATTCTCTAATGACTGCTTCCTGTGTGTCAAAATAGGGGTAGTGAGGCTGGTTTTGAGTGTTTTTTTCCCTTTTCGTGGCCAAGATCTTCTCGAAATTTCTTGCTCCGTTTACCAGTAGTCATGATTTTTCATGTTGAATCCAAAAATGCAAACCATTTCTCATTTGAAGCTCCCAATCTTACGCGTCGCACCGGTGGCGCAACGCGTATAGAGAAAAAACCTGTGTTTGTGCCTAAAATTTGTCATGTGACCAAAATTTCCCCAGATTCCTTGAAATTTGGGTTCGAAGTCCTCCATGAGGTAGTATGTTGTGACAAGGAAGCTTCAGCCAAGATTCGAATCTGATCCTTCTCTTTTTCCTCTTTTGCCTCTTTTGTTTCTTTGCTCAATTTAGCCTTCAAGCTCCTTATTCAGGCCTTTGCGCTCATGTTCCCTGCTTTGTAATGACAAGCCATACTCCTCAATATGGTTTCGTCCTTGTTTTCCCTCTCCAATAGCTTCTCCAAGTGTAGATTGACCCAATCTAACCAAGACTCACGGTCGTTGTTGATCTCTTGCTCCAAGGTGGTGAGCTCGATCCTCCTCTGCTGGGCAGCTTGTCGATTTTCATGGATTCTTTGCAGCTCCATGATCATCTGTTGGGCCTCAATCTATTTGTTTCTCTGCTCCAGATACTTGATGACCCATCTAGCTCTCTCCATATTGAGTATCAAGTCATGTATCTCCGATTCCTGCTCCTCAATGGTCATCCTAAGTTTGACATTTTCTGCCTCTGTCTCTTCATCCTGAATGAGGATGACATTGGTCTCCTGTATACCTGATGGTCCCTCATCATGCACGGGCTTCTTGCCCTTGTCCAATACCTATGTAGTCGATGCCGGAAGCGAGGCCCCTTCCACCCCGGGTGGAGATAACACTCGCTTTGCTGCTGAAAACAAGTGCCTACTACCTCTGTAATATGTAATGTAAATTGGCATGGTAGTGGTCTCATGATGCTCATGTTGATAAGAAGAACCACCCAACTCTTGCTCGGGCTCCGATAGTACCTGTGGTGTGCTAAAGAAGTCACAGGAGATGAATTCCTCCCAAGCGATGCCTTGCAATCCCAATTGATGATATACCAAAATCCAGATAAGAGCGAAGTGACACACGCTGTTAAGATGCTGCTGAGGGGTATTTTGCAGCATGAAGGTGTTCATCCTCTCTATATTCCTGTATATGAAAAATCGGAGGTTCATCATCCTCACCCTGGTAAAGTGCATGAGAAAGCGGATGTGATAGGCATACAGTCGAGAGAACCTCCCCTCACAGCTGAAGTATTTCATGGTCAATCTCATGAGTGGAGCATACTCATTTTTCAAGTATCTGAAGGGAAATACTCTTGTGAGCTCATTCAAGAATCTGGCTTTGATGTAAGGCTCATAGTGTTTCCTTTCCACCTTCTTCTTCTTATGCCACTGCTCCCCAACATTTGGTATACCTGTTGCCACTGATATAGCTTCGAGTGTCAATGTGAAAGTGACCCCGGCCAAGGTAGACTAACCTCCATGTAGATGAAGTACAAATAAACGGGCCAACTCATGATGAACTCTGACATTTGCCACCCTTTGACAAAATTCGAAACATGATAGGTGCTGGAAGCATGACATGGCAAGAGGGCATGCTTGTAACTCGGTGAGGGTAGTGGGTTCATCCCTAACATGTTTGCCACTCTTGTGGTGTCTCGTGGGAGCCTGCTCTTCTGAGGATGAGTTACTCTGTGTCTCCCTCTCATACTTAGACGAATGCTGTGATGACATGACTGCAATGTGGACTATGATTAGGCAGCCCCTTTGATGATGATGGGAGGTTGGGTGCCTTTGAAATATCTGTTACCAAGGGGAACAATGAAACAGGGATTGTTAGGAAGGGAGTAATGAAATGGGGATAGGGTTTATAGGGGAAATTTGTTAGGGATATGGGAGGAGTTTGGGGTATTTTGATGGGGCATGGTTTGGGGTTTCTATTGAGCAATAGGAGGAGGTGGAAAGGGAATATGAGTTTGGTAGTGTTAGGGTAGTGGTAATAGGAGAAATGACATGGGGGAATAAGGAACAGGGGTAGGGTAGGAAAAATCAAGCTTTGGAAACAATGACACTATTACACAACCCTAGAAAATGGTTTTTCTTTGGTGTCTTCTTGTGTTTGCTTTATGAAATGTTTTTTCATTCAATCACCAGCAATAACCCACCATATCTTTATCAAATTTGATGCACAAGTGAGTTTGAGAGCCTACCTTGCAATTAGAGGGGCTTCACAAAATATTTGAGGGAGTTTTGGCATGTTCTGGGTGCTTTGTCTCTTTGTGCCGCGCCCCTATCTGTGTGCACCGCGCCCCAGGTGTGCACCACACTCGTTATGGGTTTGAACGGTGGGCGAGCGTTGTGTGCACCGCGCCCCTGCCTGTGTGTTCCACGCCCTTGTATTCACCTCCAAACTGACTCCAGCTCCTCATTTATGCCTATGATTGTATGCACCGTGCGCAAAGCCCAGTGCGCCGCGCCCTAGGTATGCATTGTGCCCTCAAGAAAAATGCATTGTGGGCAGGCTGTGTGTGCGCTGTGCCCTCTGTGTGCGCCACGCTCCTAGTTATATGCGTCGCGCTACTGGTTATATGCGTCACGCCCTCCAAGGTCATCTCCAACTCACTCAATCGCTCACCAATGCACACTCACGCCTTTCCAACACTTCTCCAAGACTTGTAATGGCACAATGCATTTTTTTTTACAAAAATTGGTATATATAGCCTTGGAAGAGATGGGTTCAATTTTTTCCTCTTCAAAAACCCATTTTTCTAATGTTTGAGTTTTGCACTTTTTCACTGACTATAAAACACATTGATTTTCACTTTCCCTTTGAAATTTTAGCTCGAATGATGCAATTTTTGGCATTCTTTGCGGGGATTGCACGACAGGGCATTTGGCCACGGAAACCATGACTACATCTGAACAAATCACTTGTCGACGTTTTTGAAAATTTTGTCATAAATGACATTGTTTGACTTTTCTTCAAAACAGAGTTTTGAAGAAAAGTCGGAGTCTACCACATGATGATGAAGCTTTCTGAACCATAAAGGTGTAAGGGCCTCACTCTAGCCTGCACAGCTCTACTGGACATGTTCAGAAACCAAATTGATGAATTCCTAGACCTAGACCTCGAAACGACCTTTGTCCTTTAAAGGACCAGACCTTGACTGTCATGGACTTTGACGATGATTGACAAAAGACCTGAGCCAGCAGGAGCCAGACATGAGGGGGAATGACTATCATGACCTTCTCCGTCAGATTATGGCATGTCCCTAGTGGAATGCAACTAGGAGAATGGAGCGGGACACCTAATCATGAAATGCATAAAGAGTTTTGATCTCTGACAGAGGACTGACTAGACTGACTTTAACAGAATACAGCCTATATACAATGACAGAAACTAAGGATGGTTTGGGAATTGAAGACATAATTGTCGGCGAGGTGGCACAAACCCCAATGGTGGAGGACGTTCCAGAAGGTGTCAGGGTTGTCACAGAGATCCCCAAATCACCGCATATGCTAAGACCCAAGAAGGATAAACAGGTAATGGCTCTAGTACGCATGTCCCTGAGGAACCCACTACGCAGCAAGCTATCAATGGCAGAAAAAGGGAAAGTTGTCACGATCAACACAGATGAGGAAGAAGAAGATTTGCAAGCCCTCACAATCATAGCTGAAGAAGAAGAAGATATGGAGGAGGATATTCAACCTATATGCTCTGCAACAAAACTGCCCGCATATCTCCTTTCGTGGAAAGGGAAGACCAAAGTGCTGAAGGGCCTGGATGAAACCAAGAGTTCACTCCAAACTCTACTCCTCCTAGATGGCATAGTGTTTGAAGGCACACACCTGTGCCGCATGCCAACCATGAAGTTTGAATATTGGGACCTTGCTGACCGTGAGAGTTTCCCTCACCTAGAGACCGGGAGCCTCATGAAGCAGAACGTTGAGTGGGTGGTGAAAATGTTAGATCCATGGAAGTGGCTACGCAGTGTGGAAATGGCCAAGCTGTTGCACTTACTAAGGATACCGCATTTCCACCACACACCCATCACCATTTTTTTCATCAGGCAGCTGCTCTGCTTGGTGCATGATGGCTATCTATGGCGGGAGGAGCCTATTCCCATCATTGCAGACCTAATCCACCATATTTCTCAGCTCCCCTATAAATAAAAGGACCCTGCAACCATATCCAAAGGAAAGGGCAGTGATTTGGCCCATGCAGAAGCCATGAAGACAAAATACAAGCTAGAGAAAAATAAGAGGGGCTATGCTATCTCCAGCATCAAGGACAAAGGGGTACGCATAGCAACCCAACTCCTGGCCGGCAAAGTTATGAGGAAGTGCCGCGTCAATGAGGTACCGGTGTCGGTGGTTGCACTAGCCGAGCAGTGCATAGAGGGGGTCCAGTTTAACTGGTCTGAATTCCTTTGCAAGGAATTTTTGAAGAATTATCGCGAAGCCCAAGAGCAGGGTAAAACCTTCCACTACGCGTGGTTATTGTTATCCATAATGCTCGTAGCGGCGAAACTACCAGAGGACTGTCAATTCCCTAGCATTGACAGAGACTTACCAGAGACCATGAAGTACGCTTTTCTCTCGGCCACAAAGGACGCAAAATGGATACGCAACACCAAAATATTTTGGGTGCTCATGGAAATGAGCATCTGGATGTGGTTCAATTGGAGGCCACACCTGTCACCCATGGTGTAAAACAATCTGCAGAGTTTTTCAGACTTTAAAGCTAATATGTACAACATTTTTATCAAGGTGCGTAAGGATCTGGCAAAGCAGTGGACAAAGCTACCTTTTGTAACCACAGATGATGCTATTTTTACTATCTTGGAGACATGGCCTCTGGAATGGCATGCCCCAGATATGGCAGAAATTTAGAAGGCAACAACATAGAAGAAGAAGGACGATGCCAAGCTGCACATCACACAATTGGCCGAGAAAAGGTGGAAGGAAACAATAGCAGCTAAGGAAAGGGAAGTGTGGGAAGCGACACAAAAATCTGTAGAGCAGAAAAAGGCTATAGAAGTAGCAGCAGCAACATAAGCGACAGAAGAAGCAACAACGAAGGAAAATGAAGCCCGGGCAATGTCCTCACAGGGGTAGGAGGCAGAGGAAGCAGAAACAATAGAATGGAGCGTAGACCCAGGGATTGTGTCCACAGACCTGAAGTGCCCACACATGGCAGAGAGAGCAGGACTGAGCAAGAAGGTCAAGGCCTCAAAGTTGGCCATTGACTCGATCACCTTAACTGAAGGTGACCTACATGACATTAGCGAGATGGTTTACGATGTCACTAATGAGGCCCTTCAGGATTTTATGCAGGAGCACCAGACTATGTTGGGGGCCCTCAGGGTGCAGCTATAGGAGTTACAGGTGCGACCCCCTGAGGTGGGTACACTTTCCACCCACCTCGCAATAGGATCCTTGGCAACAGAGCAGATGCTACGTGCACGGATGGAAAACACAATAGTGTTACCAGAAGGGGCCCTAGTAGTAGCGAATGAGACTCACAAATTTGTGGTTAACATGATCAAAGGCCTTGGATTTAATTTGGTTGCCCTTCCACGAGAGACACTGTACCTACTATAGGATGGGATAACGGCAAAGCTGTGCACTAGGGAGAGTTGTGCAATCTAAGTTCTTAGTGAACAAAAGATAAACATTGAATAGCTTAGTCTGTAGTGTGACGAATTGGTGTCGCAGAGCCAACAGCTATTGCAGGTGGTAGACGACGCGTGTCGATGCGTCCTAGAGCTGGCCATCCCAGCAGATCTACCAGTAGAGGTGCAGATCCACAAGTTGGCATCCAAAATCTGTGAGGCTAGAGAAGAAACGGCCAAGGTTCAGCTATAGCTAAATCTTCAAATCGTCAAGCTACAGTTAAAGGTGTAGGCTTCCACTCCCCCGAAGGTCCAAGAACAGTGCGTTAGTGCTATCGCAGTGGGATTGGAAGAAATTGGAGGTGTAGTGCAAGACTATACCACTTTGTTGGAGTAAGCACTTGAGTTCCTCACGACTTTTCAGGAGGACCCCAACGTTTAGTGCCTCGAGACAAAGGCGCGAGGACATCAACAACAATACGAAAGTGTCAAAGGAACTACGTAGAAAATAATTCTCACTCAATGTCTTGCAAGGATGTAGCAAGCGAAGGCACTGAAGGAGTAGGTGGGAGCGGCGCGGCATAAGGAGGCAGTTCTCAAAGCACGCATCTAGCCATGGATCGACGAAGCTTTCACTATCATGGAAAACATTGAAGGAAAGCTCATGCACATATAGGGGATGCACATGTTAATGTGGAGAAGTGCCCTAGAAACAAAGGTCTCAGAATAAAGGATGCAATAGATTCAGCAAGCAACAGTGCAGTGCGTTGCTAACATCAGCACAATTCGAGGACAGCTAGAGGAACTCCGTGCCAAGATCTCTGCACCAACAGAGTGACTCGAGGGTGAGTCATGATGTTTGTGGTGGGGGCCTGTTGGGAATGGAATCCCCCCCGAGGCATGTTTTGGGGCTCAAAGCCCATGTTTTGACTGAATGATGTGTTAAATCCCCGCGAATTGCAGGCATGGAAGTATGTTAGAGTCATAGGGTTGTTTGCCCTAGTTTGTAATTTAATGTAATGTTAGCCTACCCATGGTCTGTAGAGTCAAGTCTGTAACCGAAGAAGAGAATAATAAAGAGAAGTTTTATCCAAATTCTGTGTATTTGTTTTTGAGTTATTACATGTTTGATATCAATTGCAAATATACTGTTTATTTACTACGTGCACTTGTATGAATGATTTATATTTCTAAGTATACTTTACACATGCAAGTAAGCTAAGTTAATCAACTAACGGTGGAATACTAGCAAGGACTTGGGTAATAACAGCGTTCGGCCCCCGAGTAGGTTACACAACGACAGATCTTAGGCTGCGAGGTATGGGTAAGTACGCATAGTGACGTGCGCTCAGGCTTGAACTGCGGACCACTTGAACTCATCAGACATCTCCAAGGTATGGAAACCTAGTTCTAGCACCCTCCCATACTACTTTGGGTGAGACCTCAGTCCGCGCTCCCCAGGCTGTTGCCAAAAGCACCAGTAGTACTAGGATTTGTTTGGTTAAATCACCTCTGAACCTGGGTCAAGCCCCAATAACCAACAAAGCCTCTGAAGATAATATTGTGCATGCTTTCGATCACTGGCTTGATCGCGTCATAGGAGGATTTGTGATAGAATTCGCAGTCGATACCTCTATCAGTTACAACGAAGTGGAGCAACGCTTCTTTAAGGGGCTGCGAAGTAAGTATTTAAGATCTTTGAATACTTGGATTAAGATGCTCTTTTCTGAATAGCGGGTTATTTCATTACCTTGATGTTTAGAACTATGCGAAGTGGAAAGTTCTTTAGGGATAGAGGGAGAAGAAGTCCTGAATATAGCCTATTGATTGAGCCTCCTCTCAGTGACGACGAGGGAGCAGCACAAGCTTCACCATCGAGTGTTTTCCAATCAATAAGACAAGGGTTTTTGTGAATACCACATCCACCCACACCACCTCCGCCTTCACCTCCATAGCATACACCTTCACTCACACCACCACCACCTCTGCCACCGTTCGATATGTCGAATATGATGAAGTTTCTCGTTTTCAAGGGCTTGGGAAATGAGGACCTGGACTAGTTTTGGTTCGTTGCAAAGGCCATGTGGACAACATAGAATATTACAGATGACCATATGAAGAAAGCAGAGTTGTTTACTACTCTACACGATCGCGCGCTAACATGGTACATTAAGTACTACACTGATAACCTGATGGCATCATTGGTGGACACTCAGACCGCACTGGATAAGGAATTCAGTAGGCCCAAGCTTGAATTGCAATCAATCATTGGATTCAAGGAAATCATGATGAGGCTGGAAGAAACACCCTGGGAGTTGGATCAGAGACTGAAGTGCCAGATCCGTGAAGCTAACACGAATCTCGCCGATGGGAAGCATCGTGAATGGTTTGTAGCCTCGCTCTTCTCTCACCTAAGGGTTTCTTTATTACAGCAGAAGATAGGGACCCAGGTGGAAGCCCCA
The DNA here is from genome assembly GCA_000404065.3 of Pinus taeda. Classification (NCBI taxonomy): domain Eukaryota; kingdom Viridiplantae; phylum Streptophyta; class Pinopsida; order Pinales; family Pinaceae; genus Pinus; species Pinus taeda. Next base: position 112,356 of record APFE031545656.1, on the reverse strand, counting down.
AAAATTGCAATGTGATGGCATGTGAAACCAATTTAAGACACTATTTTGGGAGCTCATCAGATTAACACAGAGTTGTAGAACCTTTGCCTAGAGTTCCAAAGCTTGAAGAAAGATAGAGCAGCTCGATTAGAGGTGTGCGAACAAGTTTGGTTTCTAAAGTGTAAAAGTCAGGGGCATGATAAAGATCACTACCCTGTCTTCGCGAATTATGTTGTAGGAGGAGGGCCAATGCCTCTGAGGTTGAAAGCTCAAGAAGTGCCAAGTATAGGGCTTGTGCTGTGGTGCACTATCTATCAGGTAGCTGGAAAACATGTAATAGGAAATTGACACTTGTTGCAAAAATTTGTACAGACACCGCAACAACTCTTCTGCAACTTCTGTAAATTGGTGGGTCACGATGAGCGTAACTACCGTAGCTATGAATGGATGATGGAAAGAACGCCCGCATATTGAATGCAAATAGAAACGCAACCTCCAGATAAAGGTGTTGAGGGACCATGCGGAGGATATTAAGGGCGCGGATGAGGCTGAGGAGGAGGAGGAGGACCTCATAGAGGTCGGGGACAAGTTATTTGCTACAATTGCAGAGTGCCAAGACACTATCCACGAGATTGTATGAGGAAAATCCACCTGTCATGTCGATATGGTACTCAGTTTGACCACACGATAGAAGACTACTTGTATTGATAGATAAGATGCAGGAGAAGAGTGCGCAACCTCAACAGCCCACCTAGAACCTACAAATGATGAGGGCCGAACCCCACAAAGAGGATCCCAATGTAATTATCCTACTATGAAGTGGAATGACGACTGGCGAAGATAAAGGAAAGCAACCTGAAGAAAGTAAGTGGGTCCACAAGGCTCTAGAAAAAAGAGGTTGGGTTTGACTTGGAGCGCATGAAAGAGACATTCATGGCAGTGAAGAAAAGCTTTGCTGAGGCTTCTACCCGAGGAAGTCAGGACAAGTTGTCTGAAGAAGTTGAACCCTCCATGCTTACTACCTTTTTAGAGACCTACATGAAGTTGCTATGTGATAGCAAGGTCGTGAAAGGATTACAGGAGTTGATAAATAAGTGTGCTAGTAAGGAAAATACTCTTGAAGGGCCTCGCATAGTCAGAAAAATTGGTAAGCATAAGGTAAGAACAAGGCATGAGATGAGGCTTACTGCGCAAATAGAAGAGTATGAAATGGATCAAGTTATTTTGGATCTTGGATCAGACGCGATTGTATTGCCTAAACATACATGGGAAAGAATCAGGAGACCTACACTGCAGTGATCTCCGATTAAATTAAGGATGGAAAATCAACAAAAGATTATCCCCATGGGAATATTGCAGGGAGTAACAGTAGATATATAAGGTGCGAGTGCACTGGGTGAATTTAAAGTGATAGATATTGTTGAAGACAACAATCCCTACCCAACACTCCTAGGAATTTAATGGGGCTATCGACATGAATGGGGTAATCAATCTGAAGAAGCGTACAATGTCATTTGAGACGAAATTGCTCTGCGTAGTAGTACCTTTGGACCCTGCAGAAGGACCGCACTACACTGAAACAGTATGTGATTATGAGGAAAGCGACGATGATTTGGACCAAATCTATAAGATA
>APFE031545656.1:71015-91181 GCA_000404065.3 Pinus taeda | reverse complement strand
TATTGCAATAGGTAGCAATGCAACTACTTTGTAGTTTGATGAAATAGTCTCAGCCTTGCTGATGGAGGAGATGAGACGAAAAAATATGGACAACCAGAATGGTGATGCCTTGTCTGTACGAGGACAGTCCCAGAACATAAGCAAAAATAAGTCATCGAGTGGGAGATCTAAATCTAGATGGAGATCTAAATATCCAGGAAAACCTACAAAGGTAGTGTGCTAGAAATGCGGAAAGGAAGGACACTTCAGAAGGGAGTGTAAATCTAAAGCTCCTGATAAAGGAAAGGGATCTGATGATGCTCCTTCTGTAGAGGCAAAAACCACCTCAGATGAAGGTGGGGATGAACCTACAACAAACTATAGTTTTTATGTGACCCTTAAATTCCTTAAGAGATGTGTAAAGTTTCCTTAATGGTGAGATGCTTCTAACTCACCATGATGATGAGATCCATGCCTTGAAATATGAAATTATGAGTCTATGGATGATCTATAAATAGAGAAGGAAGTAGAAAAATACTATTATGGAAGAGGACACTATCAAAATATCACAAATGAAGTAGGTTTGGCACCAACAGAAGCACTTCACCTTGAACTTGTAATTTACGACCTTGGCCTACATTTGTAGATTAATGGAATGATTGAAACCATACCTTGTCATGACAATAATGATGATTATCTTGAGGTGTGGGAACCATGATGATCCAGAAAAATGGTAACCCGTTGGAATTTATTTCCCTTGAGTTTCACTGACCAAACAAGACCCCCCTAAAAAATAGTCCTTTTGGTTGCCAAATTTTAGTGAAATGAGATGAATCCTAGACTATTTGAATTGATAGCTTAAGAAAATTTGTGATTGTCATGTAACTGTACTAGTGAATATTTGGATAGCTACCCATATTTTGGGATTGTGTTACAAAATTTTGAGGGAAAATATGGACACATTTGTCTTATTTAAAATGTTAGTACAAGATTAGAAAGAAGATACAACCTCTTAATAACCTCTATCATACAAGTCCTCCTCCAAACCATGAACAAAGGTTATACATCATGATTTGAAATTGTTTCTCTTGTACATATCCTAACAACATTTGTGTGAAACTTATGGCATAAATGGTTGTGGCTTCCCATGAATTATGATTTCTTATGATTGGAATTCCATGATAGAATATTAGAAATGTTAATTTCAAGAGAAAAACACGGCATTGTGTAGGCAAAGTTTGAGACTTCCATTGTTTCAATGACTCAAACCAATTGGTGAGTTCATGAAATATCCCAACAATCTGTGATGAAAGAAGGCCTAAAAGAATTAAGTGTTGCATCTTGAATAATAACTTTTGACTTTTGAACGAATCACTTTCTCATCCAGATTTGTAATCATAAGCTTGATGCATCTTTGATAAATGATAGAGCAAAGAATATTAATGTGGAATTTTGGGTATATTGGCAGCTTGTGGCTTTCATAGTAGATTGTACAATCATATAATTATTAGGCCAACCTTAATCTTATGTCAAACCCCATGATAAAAGTTTCTACAAGTTTATTTTTAGCCTAAAAATGATGATACATGTGTTAGACTCATGACATTGATATTAAGGTGGCTTAAGGCAGATTCTAAAAGAAAATTGGACAAAAATTTCAAGTTTTTATGTGAATTTTGCAACAGATTTTGAAGAGCCCTAAGATCGTGAGGTACCCTACAATGAATTTTAGCAAATTATTGTATTCAAAGGCCTATTTCTAGTAGAAAACATAGTGTTGTATGGTAGTTGGGAGACCATGAGACAACCATTTGTACCCCAAAAGTAATGTGAGATGTGATAGGCCTAGCAGTTTGTGCAATTAGACCAAATCATTTTAGTAGTTTCATGAGGGTGATAAAGCATAATAGTGTAAACCCTTAGATAATTAGACCATAGGGCCTAGGTAGATGTATTTTATTAGAGTAATGATAAGAAATGAGCCACTAAATAAAAATATAGGTGCTAATGAACCTATGGACAAGACAACAAATCGTATGTTTTGATATGTGGTTGATTGCAATAAATCTACCTTGAGAAGTGCACCTCACACCCGTGCCTAGAATCTCTTGTACCAATGCACTAGGAGGGAGTGCCATAAAAGGCTCTGAGGGGCTTATCCCATGCTTGAAAATATTGTCTTTTCTATCCAAATTGTAGTATATGAGATAACTATTATCTTGGTTTCGATTTTGTCTCACCTTGCAGCAATCAACTTAATTTATAAGTTGTGAAGGGTATGCCTCTCAAAAATTAATTGGGGACCATTCCATTTTTCTAGAAATAAGTTATTTTATTTGCAGCTAGGGTAAGTGGGTTTAATTGCATCTCTAGATATTCTATAAGCAAAATGAGCACAACAAAGTTGTTTTAAATTTTCTCATGATTTCCTAATCTCAACATCAACTCAATGAGAAAAGTGGAGAGTAGTCCAACTTTTTCTTTTTCTCCTAGTTTGAAGCTTTCAACTTAACACAATAGAGTGTCTTCTGAGTTGATAAGAGGTTTGAAAGTTTTTTATTACATTTCCTTAACCTGTAGCAGAGTTAGCAAATCTTGATTGATTTCTTGGACCATTAGATAATTTTTATTTTGAAATTTGATTTATAATTCTCTCAACTCAAAACTATGCTTTCTAGGAATCTTGGATCCTGGGATCATCTTCTAAATATATCCCCCTTTTAATTAGAAAGGAAACCAGAAGAACATGGCTCTACATCAAAGATTGTTACAACATATTTTCCCTTGAAATTGTATTTTTAATTGTAATTTAATTTAACCAATGAGACTCTATAAATGCTTGATAATAGCAGTATTCATGCTACTGTAGCTACTTTGGAAAGAGAGGAGGATTTTTAAGATAATATTTGACCTTTTATCTTTGACCCTAGAGCATAGTTTATGATGTTTATTCCTTTAGTTAAATCATGACTGATTAATTTTTTAACCCTAACCATAAAAAATTATAGAGCAAACTTGCTCAATATTTGACAGAAGAATTGTATATTTTATTGATTAAATGAATGGTGATTATAATGAAGGAGGGTTATAGTTTAAATATAGTCGTTAAGCCATTAAATGAGGGGGTGTGGTATTTGATCATGCCCCTTAGTTTAGAAATTAAATTAAATAAATTTATATAATAACTATATACATAACATTACCTTCCTCTTGAAAGAATGCTTTGTCCTCAAAGCATAGGTAATGAAGGATGCTACTGACGGATTACTTTGGTCTCCCAAGAGGCTTATTCTTCTAGTAGGTCCTTCCACTTAATAAGGTATTATTTGATTACTCATGATCACAACTTCTTTTCCTTGACAATGATGACTCCTTCAGGTTATGAAATGATCTTCCCTTCATCATCTAATGTTGGAAGTGTTGTCTGGGCTGCTTGGTGTTTTCCTAGTGCCTTTTTAAGGCAAGATGCATGGAATACATTATGAACATGACTCTTATCAAGAAGGCTTAAACTGTGTGCTACTTGGTTGATATTTTTATTAATCTGGTACGACCCATAGAAATTTTGGTGCCAGTTTGTTTTTTCCCTTCTATTTTAAGGAAATCATTTATAGGGCTAAAGTTTAATAAATACCCATTCTCCAACTTCAAATTTTCTTTTCATCTAGTTTCAGTCAGGCTACTGCTTCATATGATTTCTTGCAATATTTATATTTTCCTTTAGTGCTTGGTAGACTTTTGTGTTTCTTCTAATTGATCTTCAACTTCTAGAAGTTTCGTCTAGATAATGGCAAGGTCCTTCCATTTAGGATATTCGTTACCATACAAAGCTTGAAATGGAGTCATTTTTGCTAAAGTGTGGTAAGTGGAATTGGACCACCATTCGGCGAGATGTGACCATTGAGCTCACTTATTTGGTTTTTCTGTTGCATAACAATATATGTAGGCTTATAAAAATTTATTGACAACTTTTGTTTGATCGTTTGTTTGAGGATGGTATGTTGAACTCATGATGAGGTAGGTTCCTATATGTTTGAAAAAATTCTTCCAAAATTTCCTTTGAATTTGATGTATCTATTGCTACCAATGTAATGAAACAATTTCATATACTTAGAGGAATTCTCTGATACCAGATGGAGCAAACTTGCTCAACATTTGACAGAAGAATTATATATTTTATTGATTGAAAGAATGATGGTTACAAAGGAGGGTCTTGGATTTAAATATAGCCCATGAGCCATTACATGAGGGGGCATGATATTTGATCATTCCCCTTAGTGTAGAAATTAAATTAAATAAATTTATACAATAATTATATACATAACATATTCTTCATTAAAATGTCTATGGATGTACCTCCACAACCCCATAGAGATGTTCCCTTCTTTTATTTTCTCCCGCTACCTCTATTGCACATGTGTTAAAGGTTTTTTTGTCTCTATAATTTATATATTGTGTATTTATCTAGGGGTAACTATGTGGATGCCTTCAAAATAATTTAGGATTTTCTACCTATCATGTTCATGCCAGGGTGATTACATGTATTTGTTGATTTGGTTCAACTAGTTAGGTTGAATATAAATAACATTATTTTATAATTTAATTCCAAATCTCAATGTTCATGTAGAACTTGCTAATCTCTTTTCTATTGCAAGAAACAAAACTTTTGTCTCTACCATTGTCAGCTTGCCCCATTTTTTCATGGTAAAAAATTCATAATTACATTGAAAAGAGAGTACAAGTACATGAAGTTAATGTTATACAGAATTGAAAGGCCTTTCTTATGTCATAAAGGTGACATATGAATGTCCATAATATACAGTACTCAAATTTCAACAAACCCTTTCCAAAATATATTCTTAAAAATGGCAAAAATATCCAAGTATTAGAGCCTATTGGCCTCCAATTGTTACAAGAAGGGTATTATCTTGACAGTCCACTTATAGAAATTCCTTAAAATAACTTGATATATAAACATATAAGTTTGTCTTTTAAACTATTTTTTTTTTGAAAACCATCAAAGAGAAGTATCATGAATAACTTATGTGTAGTGACCATCATCATCCTCCATAATGATCCAATTTCTAGTTCCACAAGCTAGAATAAATCCCTCCTTTGCTAAGCCATTTTCTAGTTGGTTCCTTCCTCTGTAGATATGATTATATGAAACTGAAGGGAAAATTTCTTAAATATCCCATATTTCATTGGATAGTAGCTGAAGGGTGATGTTTCTTTATAAAAATTCCTTAACCATTGTATCATAAATAAAGTCACCAAAACCTTGAAGATATGATTGACCATATTTAATTTCCATTGTAATGATCAACTTCAAAGCCATAAGTTTAGAAAAGTAATTTTAGCCCAAACCAAGACCTAATTTTAATCTCAAAGAATATGTATCAAAGAAAAAATTATTCCTGTGCCCCTAACATTATAGGGTCACTCTGGGTGACACCATCAAGGTAGGCCCAACTTCACCTTCTATCAATATGTTCTTCAACAATATACCTTAGGACTTTGGTTGCCTTTACTTAACTGAATAAGCCTAAAATATTCAAACCCTCAATAATACATTGTAAAAGAGAGATATATTTGTTTTCAAATATCTTTTCCAATTGGCTCAATCTCCCGTCCTATCAATATTTTCTTCGGAAATCTGCCTCAATACTTTGGCTACCTTTACTTGATTGAATGAGCCTAGAATATTCAAACCTTGAACATTGCATTGTAAAGGAGAGATATCACTCTTTTTAGATATATTGGCATTTCTAGCCAACTACTTTCACCAGACCATACCTAAGGTGAAGCTCCATGTCCCTTTGTAGCATCATTTTCACACCATCTTTAATGGATTCCCCTTACCAGATATCTCTCGGTTCATTAAAGTTGTCCATTTCTTTCCAAACCTAAATAGAAAATGCACAACACATAATAAGATGAAAGTTTGTTTTGTCATTTTCCTTTCACACCCTAAACCATCCTAGTCCATGGGTGTTTCTCTTTTGTAGAATATTCTATGTTAGAATTTTATTATTAATGACAACATGAGAATGAAATATTTAGATGGTGATTTGAGCCTCCATACATTTTTTCACCACCATTCACTACAAGAAGAAAGGACATTGGTGAGGGGCAAAAAATGTCACCATAAGCTCATTGGTGATGGTCAAAAGAGCTTTCGTCACCAAAAACTGAACTTCACCAAAAATATAAGTGTTGTGGTGATATTCAAAGTCCATAACCAATAGTCATTTATAATGACAGATAAAGACCGTCACCATTTCATATGAGCAATGGTGATGGACCATAACCTCTGTCACCAAAAATTGAACGTCACCAAAGGTGGCGTTGCCAAAAGTATAAGTGTTGTAGTGACATTCAAAGTCCATCACCAATAATGATTTATAATGATGGATAGCAACCATCACCATTTCATATGAGCAATGGTGACGGACCATAGCCTCGGTCACCAAAAACTGAACGTCACCAAAGGTGGCGTCGCCAAAAGTATAGGTGTTATAGTGACATTAAAGGTCCATCATGAATATTGATTATAATTATGGATAGTGACTGTCACCATTTTATATGAACAACAATGATTTATTGTGATGGATCTTTCATGGCCATCACTATTGGTGCATATATATGGTGACGTTTGTTGACCGTCACCAAAATTTACATTTCCAGAAGTATAGGTGTTGTGGGGACATTCAAGGTCCGTCACTAATAATGACTATAATGATGAACAATGACCATCACCATTTCATATCAACAAAATTGATTTATGGTTACAAACCTTTGAGGGTCGTCACTATTGATGCATATATATGGTGACGTTCATTGACCGTCACCATTTCATATTTTGGTGAGGGTCGAAAAATTTCACCAATACTCATTGGTGATGGTCAAAATAGCCTTCGTCACCAAAAATTGATCATCGTCATTCCATATGGATGTTAGGGCACGATGGAATTGAACAACTAACCTCTTGCCTGTAAAGCAGGTGCTCTTCCATTGAGCTAGCACCCTTTAAAGAATTAGACTTTGAAACTTCATAAATTGTAAATTCTACAACTTTCAATAAATTAAAGTCTCTGCAATATTTTATTAAACAAGCAAAGAAACATCAAAGCTGCAGGTCCGTACCTAATGGTTATCGAAGTTATGAAAAGTGGGTGAAGGGGAAAATAGTTATGTATAGGTGAATAAATATGTTCAGTTGAATACTCAATTAAAAGTGAAACTATGAAGACTTTTATAACCTATAAATAGAAAATTAACCAAATATTGCAAAGGAAATGTCATAAGTGGATAGCATACGGAAGAAGAGCATTGATGAAGACACATGCAATATGTTATTAACCATTGTTACCTGATAAAAACCAAAGAGACAACACAATATCAGCGTACACAAAATCCCCTACCGAAATATGATTAATACTTATATAAGAAGTCTAAAAGATGTTCTTACATAATATATTTGCATTTGGAAATCACTTCTGTCTATTTATCCGGGCAATTATATCATATCATATGTCACAAAGTAGAAATCTACAGTACTTAAAGTAAAAAGACAAATTTTCTCAAGAAAATAGATTTAGAAAAGAGCTTTGAAAACTATATGTTTGTTATCAAAGCTTTAATTAGTATAACAACAGGCTAGAAATGAACAGGACAATGGCCAAAGTCGTTATTCATACAAATAAAGCTAGAGTCATTATTTCCATTGCAGATAACTGAAATTTGGGTAGTGGTCTAACAGTTAGAGCTTATTTGCAGGGAAGACTTGTCAATACCATGATTTTTTTTTCCATGGTCTGTTGTGTCTCTAGATCCATATTAGATAGCTTGTTATTCTCAAGTTCACCTTTTAAATACTAATTTTTGGCTCACCCTTTAAAACACAATTCTGACACTCCGTTTGATTTTATTTTGTCAAGAAAGTTGGTAGCACCTTCCCATCCTCCGTTTTACATCAATCAATAACCATCCATCAATTATATAAAGAATAACATATACACAACAAAGGCCAAAGATGCACTTGTTGTATACATATGTTCTAGGACTCATCTGACCTTACTGGTGCAAAGAACTCACCTTGAAAAAATAACATCCACGTGGAATTTACAAAACTTTTTTAAATCAAGCTCCAAGTAAGCCAATCAAAATATGAACATCCTTTTAATCAATAAAATCTCTGACTTAAAATAAAAGTGGCCTATAATTGAATGTTATATCAACCATGTCAAGTAACTAACATTGGGTGAGAAATACAAGCCATGCATGTTGGATTCTTGAAATAATTGATTTGATAAACCTCAAAATCAAACAGATAACTTACAGCTAAGAAACAAAAGTAAATGATTTAAAACTAAGACATGAGGTTGCCCTTTCAACCCTGTCATTAAATAAGTCTTATTTATGTCACAAACCATTAAAAAACAATTGATGCCAGGTGGAAGTGGTATTGTAACATTAACCTCTGATAGAGTCTGTGTCCACGACTACTTCTCAAGTTCCAATCCATTACCAACATTTGGGGCTAGATAACATGCAAAAACCATCAACATGAAAATGAAATCTACATCCTTGTAAAAAATTGGGAAGAAAAAAAATACACAAATTGAAATAGACTGTAGGATAACTCATTCTTGGAACATGATTATCTTGTCATGAGAAATAAAAAAAAAATCAGGAGAAATGCAATTTTTGCCACATTTTGACAATCATTCATTTTTGCATATTCTATGAGAAATTGATGAAAAAAGTCAGCGAAAGCTTGTCAACATTAGGATTATAGTAAAACATATACGAACCACTCCAACACATATATAATCCCAAACATAAGTATTCATACATAGAAGTATTTATTAAGGACATTGTATTTTGTGAAAATATGGAAGTCAAATATTTGAAATAACACAATTTATGGTACCATTACCTTACGAAGTCCATTTATTCGAGTATTTATGAAGTCCATTCAAGAATTTCTTCAAAGTTCAAAGCTCAAACAGTTAACATGTAGCCTTAAAAAACTCAAACTTGAAAAGGAGGTAACCCAAAGATGTAGAGTATATATCTCACATTTATATATCCTAATTTCCACACATTGAAATGACACTTTTTAGCATACTATTGTGAATTCAGCCCAAAATGCTAGAAAAAAATATTGATGGTTATTTTTGTTAAAAATGAAAACTAAGGCCAAATTCCACTTTGAATAGGATCTTTGGGGAAGATAATTGTGGCATTTAATTCCTCTTTTCGAGAGGACCAAAATTGATTTAAAGGACATCAAAATTCTATTATTAAGTAGAAGTGGAATTTTGAATTTATGTTTCTCATGTAAATTATTTAGGTCAGCCTCAACTATATGTTAGCTTAAGAATATCAAAAGCCATGCCCACTCAAATCCACTGAATTTTTAATATATAGAGGAGAATTCTCTCTCATTTGGGACACATCAATCAAAAGAAAAATATATCTCAGTAGCGGTGAAGATTAAGGAGGATAAATTCTAGTTATGGTTGCCATTGTTTTGGTTAGGGATTTGTCATAATAGGTCCAAGTTTAGAAGCAACACTTCACTATGGTTAAGGAAAATATTATATATGGGTTGTGACTTGTTTCGTATGGGACTTCATCCTATAGTTTGGCAGCAACTAGAAGATATTCTCATAGCTTGACCGCAAGTCTTGAATCACTTGCCCAGGAAGCTGAAATACAACTAAGAGTCACTGACCTTATATGATAGTATTTGAGTGCTTGTTGAGGATGACATGGAAACTTAAAAACATGCTAAGAATACTACAAATAATAGAGCCCTTGTAAGAAGAAAAAGGTCGCATTGTTTGTAGATATTCAAGTGCTGGAGCAACATGCTTCAAAAGCCCTAATCCAGAACCACAAAGATAATATCAACGGTGACCTTAATGTGGTCATCAACCAGCTCCTTAAGCCAATGAAAGAGAGCATGATGTGAAATAAGGAAGGTCGCAATTGAAAGGAGGATTTTTGGATCAGTCAACTTAGAAAGCAATGGATTATTATTACCCTAAGCAGACCGATCTTCTACAACAATATGATTTGTCCTCTATGACCATCCTACCCAGATTACAAGATTGAATGGATCTAAGAGCAGTGATGCTTGATCCTCATATTGGAAAGTTATTTTATATCATTGTAATCTCTCTCTTTCTTTGTTGAACATTTGATGATAACAATAAGACAATTTGATCAAGGGTTTTCCCCATCATGGGGCTTTTCTTTGGCGTGATCCATATTCTCATCTCTTTCTGTATTGGCTTGTCTTTTGCATCTATCATTTATGTTCTTTCGTCAGTTACTATTATATAATGTCTAATGTGATTGGTAAATGGATTAATGGGCATATGGTTCAATGAAGTATCTAACCTAAGCAAAGAACATGTTGTGAATTACTATATTGGACCATATTTGATGGCTAGTTTGAACCTCCCTTTTGATGCCATGGCCTGGCAAATGATGGCTTGAAATTATAAGAAACAATTGGCACTAAATAGTTCAACGAAAATCTGGGTGAAACTACACATAAAAAATACCTTCAACTTACTAATAATAACTGGTACAACCTCCTCAATTGATCCCAAAGTCTGGCAATGAGTGAATTAGACCCCTTTTTCCTACACGAACTACAGATGAAAAATATGACCTCCAAAAATCCCACGGTCTCTGGTGATACCCATGACCTGGAAATGAGATGAATCTTTAGCAATAAATACTAGTGAAATATCTGAGTGGTATTTTTTCTTCTAATCAACTAGGGTGGATTTTTTTCACCACCGAAACTAATTCATTCAAGGGTTTCACCCTTAGCACTCAAAAGCCACAAGAGTTCTCCAAATTGTTATAAGCAAATGATTGTGCATGCCTAAAGAGTGAGCTTCATCACTCTTTTATCATCAAAATTCCACTAGTGTCTTTTTATATCTTTTTCTTCCCTTGGTGTGATCATTCAAAGAGGAAAATTACACGTGCACCAATATTGACACCTTTTAAAATTATGATACAGGTGGGGTTGGCCATAAACATTAGTGGATGGCTTAGTTGTTAAAATTGGTGACTAGGGAAAAACTCCATGTGGGTCTCCTTATTTATGGAAATTGATATTTTTCTTGGATTCCTCTCATCGAGAGGTGTAGTTTTAATCTAAATATCATCCAATTCCAGCATGTATTCATTGAGATATGAATTTATTTGTGTTTCTTGACGATTTTTCAAGTTAGGCCAGTAACCAAATTACCCCAACTTGATCATCAACATTTGGGTTTGGTGGCTAGAGAAATCAAGAGGGAGAAGTCCTAGATGCAGTGGAGGAAGGGTTCTATACGCAGTTGATGGAGGAAGCCTAGCCACTGTTGAAAAGGGAGATCTAGCCATACCCTAAGGATGTATGGACATTGTCTTATAGGTGCCCTAATGCCCTAACAGCATGCCTTATTACACAAGAGGAGGAGACCTAATCAGTAGCCCTAATCCGCTGTCAAGAGAGACCCATACATAGTCTTGGAAGGCTCCTATTTACTGTCATGAAAAGGACTTATACACAACTCTTCTAGCCGCAATTTGTGAGGCCCTAATTAGCAACATATGAAGGCCTAAAGCCACAATTAGAGGAGCCCTTATCACAACTTGAAAGGAACCCTTGGACGCAACTAGAAGTGTGGACCTAGCTGCAACAAAAGGAGTACTACAACAATGTGAAGGTTCTGTGTTAATACCACATTGTTGTAGATGACAGTGTGGTCTCATTCAAGGTTGTTTAGGCATGATAAGGTTGCTCTTGAGCTTGATTTGCAGGGTAGTATAAGCCGCTAAAAGGAGGAGTGAGAAGCTATTGTTTAAGGGTTGATTAGGTCATTGTTTGAAGGGATCAAAGTTACAGTCCACTGCTGCACTAGGCCACATGCCATAGCCAACAATTGGAGACCTTTTTAAGAGTTGCGTTCTGAAGGTAAGCAGCCCTATAAGGCAACGTATGGTTGGAGGGATTGTATGAAGGCTAGTCACAGTCAATACATGGACTGTGGGGTGTGTTTAAGGTGTTGTGGCACTCAGAGATTATGCCCTAACCAGTGACCAAGTCTACCATGAAATGCAACAATCCTGCAGCATATGAAAAGTGCTAGATTAGCGGCCTTATCATGATCAATAAAGCAACAAAGGAAGGATAGTCTTATTGAAAGAAAGCCTCAGTATTCTAGGTAATTGGTTTAGTTGTTCTAGGACTATCATATGTTGCATATATTTAATCCTTGGTATCGGAATTGCAACCTCATTGCATCATTTTCACGGAGAAGATTTTTGATCTCCTATTTGGCATGTCAAGTATTGACTCCAAATCATTGTACTCTATCTCTTTCTCTCTGCTAAAGTATTAAAGAATATAAGAAGAATTGATCAAGGGTTTCCCCACATTGGGGTTTGTCCCTGGTTGGTGCCACATCTTGTGTCCTCTTGTCTTGGTGTGTCTTATACTATTTATGTTTATGTTCTATCTGCACTTTACTATCATGCTAATGTGATTTCTAATCTAAATATTTACATTAGGCTAATATCAAAATTTGAAGTAAATTTTTCTAAGCATAGAACATACCTAAATTTAAATGGTATTAGAGCTGTGGTGAAGACAAAGCCCAAGCAAGAGTGGAAAAGCAATCATCGAAGACAGTTGGAAAGGGAAAAAGGCTCAATTGGTTCCTCATCCCACTTCTTAGTTGAAGATAAGCTTCGTGCAAAGTTTGACTATCACGAATGGAAGATGTATCTTGATCTGATATTGGAAGATCAAGAAGTGTTGGATTACGTGAAGGGTAAAATCCCTGAGCCTTCATCAAATGCACCAGCTGATACAAAGAACAAGTACACCAAGGATGAAGTCAAAGTGAAGAAGATTATCAGAGATTCCATTGACAAGCGTTTGGTGTCCTATATCTCCGATCTAAACACCTACAAGGATATCTATGATAGATTGGTAAGCATGTTCAAGGTTAGTGATGCAAATCAAATTTTATTTCTCAAAAATAAGCTGAAGGATATTAAGAAGGGTAAAGATGAGGATATTCAATCCTAGTTCTTAAGGATCTCTGAGATCAAGAATCATATTCTATCAATTGCAGAAATCATATTGTATTAATTCCATCTATAGTTCGTGTAGGAAAAGGGGGGCTAGTAGTTGTTGCTAAAGCAATACCAAGACAACACAGGACAACACATGAATTGTTTGAGAAATTATTTACAAATTTCTTGAGGGTGACAGAGCTCATGGAGGTGTGGGTATCATCAAGATGGCAAGGAAAAAAGGAAAGTAAATACAAGTCTGAATATGATGATATAAGCAGAACTAAAGACTTAGTCGTGTATACCAAGGCATGCATAGAGGAAGACTTGAACACTGCCAAAGTTCAAGGAGATTTGGAAATTAAATCTGAAGGGATCTAGAACAAAAGTGATGAATCAAGGATATGGAGAAATTTGACAGGTAACAGAGGACTAGAGAAGTCCAAACCTAGCCAAGACGATTATGGTGACACTGGTCATTCTATAAATAATGTTGGTGACAGTATCAATAAGAATTATTGTACCACTCAAGGAACAACAAGCTAAGTTGTCCATCAAACGACTTGGAGCCTTTTTAGAACACATTGGACCTGAAAAGAAGATATTTGAGATGGATAATCTAGCCATCCCTAGCACTCATAAAGAAAATATTACTGATCCAACGCAAAGTAGCAGGACCTTGGGTTTATTGCCATGTGTGATTACTTTACAAGGAATAAACATTAAATTTTCCCAAAGTTCAAACAAGGATCAAATTATGAAGGAGACCCTTTTCAACTGTTGTAAAATGGAAGGTATTGAATTGGGGGATATGTATCATCATCAAGATAGCAACAAAAAGACCTACACTTAGTTACCCAACAACATAATTATAGTTTTTGATTGAGGTAAGTGGAGAATACACCAGAAATGGTGCAGTTCCTTCAAGAATGGCCTAATTGAGAAAATGGGCCATTGGTATACTTTTAATGAAGATGCTGCAGAACCATATCCTCCACTCTTTGTTGAGTAAATTTGCAGGAAAGAGGGTATTAAGACTTTAAATCTGGAAACATTGTTAAAGCAAGGTGTGCCTAGTACCCTTTGGCCCTTCTTAAATGAATATGATCATCAGTCAACCAATAGTTTGTCTCCTTTTGAGGCTTTGCAGATTTTGAAACGAACACCTCGAAAAACCATGAAGGAATTAGGTGTGATCACTTGAGTAATATAGCCAGGTGCATTTATTTTAGATTTCCTTCCTAAATGTGCACTAATTGCTGATATGAAATTTACACTGAAGAATATTATTGGAACTATTGGAAAGGTCAAAGAATCAAATTCTAGCGAAGCTAAATTCTTGTTACATAATATATATGTATCAGCTTTTGTGGATAGGTTTCATTCAACCTCTTTAGGGTTTGTCCCAATCGATGGAGTCATTCAATAAGAACTTACAATCTATACCCTTGGAGATTTAGTTGCACATTTTCATAGAATGAAGCCAGATGATGATCTTTCTTACTATAGAGTTATTTCTCCCTACAAAATTTGCAAGGCTCTATTTGTAGAACACCTTTTGAGGCATTGGGCTCGCCACCATTTGAGAAGTAATGGAGAAATTAATGTTATAGAAGAATCGTTGGCCTATCCAGAAATTGATGTTAAGGGATTTTGGGGCTCATCAAATAATCATCTGGTACCCTCGATGGGGAACAGGAAATTTCATCAAATTTACAAAGTTATCAAAAGGCTACAAGATGAGATTGAAGGACCTCCGAAATTGTGCTTTTTGTGGGAAGCTTCAAGGGTGAAAAATATAAGTAAGCCTAATACAATACTCAATCGATTGGAACTTATAATTAAAAGGCATTTCTCTTTCAATATGGAATCTTAGAATGCTGTATTTTCCTTCCCATTGTATAGTGAGGTTGTTGAATTCACTTATTATAGAGACACCATGGTCCACACAGTTGTATGTGCTTTGACACTTGCTATATATAGAGGCGATGAAAGTGTCAACATGTTTATCACAAGCCACAGAATGTTATAATACTCATATTTGGTGAAATTCATCAATGAGAAAAGCTTAAAATTAGATGTTTTTGTTGCTCGTGCGGTATAGGTTGATGATGTTTTTGAGATTACAACAACATTATTTTCTACAGTTGGAGAAATCAGAGATGACCTTTATTATTGCAGTGACATAATTTGTGCCAGTATTTCTGATTTGAGCAGACTGATAACACATATTTTTTTTCATTTATTGGTTTTGCAAGATTTTCTACCATCCCTTAATTTATCTCTTCCCAAGATGAGCACTCTTACATCGCTGTATATAACATCTTGTCTTTTACAAGTGGTCAATAAAAAAGAGTTGTTGCATAGTATTGCTACTGCTTTTCTGTGCCCACAAACATTGGCCACTACAGCCTTCAACCCTGAGTGCAATGGTCAATTATTTGTTGGCGACTTGCTAAATGAGAGCACAAAGGTAGTTGCAGGATCTAGAATATCTATGGTCAACACTACTATTCGAACTAAAGAGTAGAAAAGTCCATGAATTTATCAATTTTGGATCATTTGGAGCTAGAGAGAGAGTAATGAAGCAATGTTAAGAATTTTGGGTGCACCTGGACAGTTTGTGGGGGGAATTTATATATCATATCAGCCTCAAAGGAAGGGCCACAAGCTTCCCATATGTTGGATTACAAATCTGTTAATTGTGGACCATTGAAATCGTAGTACCCTTAGGGAAGAACATAGAAAAATTCCTTGCTTAATTTTACGATGTACTGTTGGTCACATTCCTTCTTCAACTACCACTCTAGAAGCACGTCATGAGACACAGGTCACAGGTTCCTTGATTTTCTTATGTATTTGTGTATTTAGTTGGTTAATGTGAAAGAATATCCTCTATTTTATTTATTTGTGATGTACCAACTATAGACATATGTAAATTTCTGAACTTTCATAAATCTATTTGAGCACTTGGAGTACTTTATTTTGGTATGCACGTTAGTTTTTTATGCACATTTCATTGGGTGAAATTTGTAAAGCCGAACCTAGAGCTACATGTGGCTAAATTGTTTCTAGAACACATCACTAAACCTCACACACACTCATAAACCTATTGAAAATTTAAGGTTTTTCCAGAAAGGAACATTACACTTTTCAATGCTCCCATCAACTACATGCTTGATCTTGTCAAACCGTCTAAATTCAATCATTGATTCCCTAGTAGGTCTTGGAACATATCCAAGAGATCATTCTCAAGAAAGGAGTTATACTACTCAATTACAACATCCTTTCGTACCTTCTTAGTAGCTACCCCTAAAAAACGGAGGTCTATGTCTAAAGAATAGAGGACAATAGTGCAACATAAGTAGGAAATTTTGTAGTTTGATGAATCACCTGAGATGTGGACATAGATGCCCCCACTTGTTCCTACACACCCTATAATGCTTGAATAAGCCATCTTGACTTCCTGGATACACTAGAATATAATGAGGTCTCTGTTTTTTACAAGAATCTTGCTTATTTCCGACCGAGTTATGGTTGGTCATGTTCGGGGATGGGCATACTTGGCAACGCATTTGAAGTAGTGGGTGTTGGAGATTTGGGGTCAAATCCTCATAGAATTTTTGTTAGTGGTAACTCTCTCTCTCTCTCGAGGATGGTTCGAATTGTGCTTTTAGAGGCCTAAGTTTATCCCATGGGTGTTATGAAAACACTAGCACATTGAATTCACCTTGGTCCTCCTTAAGCATTGGAGCCCCCTCTTCAATCTTGAGCATGAACATCTTGGGCTTGGACCCATCTAGGTCAGATTACCTAGACTCCCTCTACATTTCTTGTTAGAAGACATTTTCAAATGGATTGGGAATGCTCTTGGTAGGTATATGGACTTCGATAAATCCTACATGCTGACAGGCAACATGTCCATGGCACACATTTTTGTCTTCCTTGATACTAAAGAAGGTTTGGAGGAAAGCATGCAGCTGCATTGGCGGGACACTTGCAGGATTCATATATTGGACTATGAGGGAGTCCCTTATCAATGTAGGAGATGTAAAAAAATTGGACACCTCTATAATGATTGTCCCCTTCTTACATCCAGCTCGGCTTCGGTCACTCAATCTGAAAATGCTCCTGTAAATTTGAACACTGATCGACTAGGGAAAGCACTGGCAGGTCAAATGGTTGATCAAACTTTGGACACTTAGGTTGCACATGGCATAGACACTCGCAAGGAAAAGTTTCATACCTCATACCCACATATCACCAAAGCACGTGCGGCTGTGGCGGCAACTACCTCTAATGTGGGTATTATCTCTAACCCTCCTCCTTTCCATATGATGTCGTCTATTTCTTCTCCTAGTTTATCTATTTGTAATTTTCGCTTTATGTAGTGTCCCCATATTGTTTGCACTCTAATTACCATTGCAACTATATACTCCCCATACCATCTTTGGGGATTGTGGACTCCTCCTCCCCTCTTGTACCATATAATGAATCTATTTAGGGACATGGTTATTTCCTTCAGTTTATATCTCGTATACCTTCAGGGGATGGTAGTGGCCTTGGCATTACACCTCATCTGCCTTCTTCCAAGTCAGCCCAAGGTCGACAATTTAACATCTCCAAAGCCATTCTTTAGGCTGGTCTAGAAGTGACATCTAGGAGACAACTTCCCATTGATCAGGTCCTTAGAACACTGACCTCCCCCCCGCCCTGGTTCCCTGTGAAGTGGCTCTCTTAGAACTGTAAGGGGTTGGCTAGCCCTACAAAGAAATTAGTCTTCTATCATTTAATGGAATTGGAACTAATGGATATTATATTTTTACAGGAGACCCTTGCGACTAGTATGAAAATTGTTCCCACCCTTGAGGCTATGCTACATGGATGGCACTTCACTACACTAGATGCTAATGGGCGATTTGGGGGTTTATTGTTGGGGATTGACCTCAGATCAATTAGACTATTAAAATCCTAGGGGGTGGGTTTCATCGGAGTAGATATTTACTCAGTAAATATTGGTAGAGAGATGTGGATTTTCAATGTCTGCGAACCCTGCAACAACAGGCTCAATTTATGGTAGAAGATTCTAAACATGGAACAATTCCATGCTGAGAACATTATTATTGGTGGGGATCTTAATTTTTCTTTGGGACCTGCTAAGTCTTGGGGCATGAATGCTCAACTGGACTCTCTATCAGATGGGATATTACATCTTATGGAGAATCAATTGCTAATTGATATCCCCTCACCCAGCTTAAAGCCCACCTAGAGAAAATGAAGGACCGAGGAAGCAACATTAGCTAGAAGACTGGATTGGTTTCTGATAAAGGAAGCACTTTTGGAATAATTACCCATTTATCGACAATGGGTGGGATCTGAGGGGTTATTGAATCATCGTCCCATATATCTGGAGATTGTTGGTGGTGTTAGAAAACCTAATGCACCCTTCAACTTTATCTCAACCTGGTTAAATGATGAGAGCTATATACAAATTATTACTCAGACCTAGAAATCCATATATGCTCAATGGGGTTTAAGTGTCTCCGAGATTTTTTCAAACAAAATGGAAATCATAAAACATAAATCTATTAAATGGGCAAAGGATAAAAGGATCAAAGATGTGATTATACTGAGAGAAACTTTGTTGGTATTATGGCACAGGTGTTGTCCTTGATGGCAACTCTCTTTGGTAATAGATCTGAGTTCAGGCACTCAGAAAGAAGAAAAAGATATATACGCAGGTTCATCTAGACAAAGGCGCATATACACACGGGTTATACATTACAAAAACGCGTATATGTTGGGGATCATATTTTTGGTCCATGGTAGTTAGTCCTTGGAATTTGAACCTATGTTTTGGACCAAGGCGTCTCGGTAGATGTGTTGATCCCTAGTTTTGGGTTCATGGTATTGAAATGTTATGGTTTTGGACCATGGTATTGAGGAAGGCCTAAGACTATAAAAGAGGAAGGAGATCATGTGGCAAAGGGGAAGCTGAATTATTATTGAACATCTGATAAAGTGCTAGAGCTGGTATATTGGTAATGGTGCAGATCTGGATCTAAATGAAGAAGGAACATTAGTGCAAAAGGAGGATAATTTCTATTCATGGGTCATAATCTTTAAGCTTGAATGATAGTATCTTTGTATGATTTTGATCTACTAGATATGACGCTTGCTTGATCTATCTGATAATCTGGGTTAATTAATGATTGAATAGTTGAAAGAGTGAATTATCCTTCATAAGATCTGTACGCAGGTTCAGTAAGGCGAAGACACGTATACACGTAGTTTTAGTGAAGTAAAGGCATGTATACGCAGGTTGTTCCATACGTAGAAGCGTATGCACACTAGTTTCAGGTTGTTGAAATAGCGTATATAATCTAAGTTGTGATCTAGCTGTTTCTGACTATTGGTGCTATGTTCTGGGTTCTGTTTTCTGGTGTATGGTTTCTGGTACTGTGTTTTGGGTACAGCTGTAAGAAGAATATCTTCTTGATTCTGATCTAATTTTTGAAAAGGAGATTGGTTAATTCTTGATGATTGTTTGATGTTCATGGATCCAGTCTGAAAATTGATGAAACGTGGTCCCTGGAAGAAAAAGAAGGTTGTAGCCTTCTGTAGGCCAGCACCTACATACTAGTATCTTGGCTAGTGCAAGAGATAAGGGGGTTGTAGCTCCCTTCCAGGAGAGCCTGGAAAACGAGAGAGGGTTGTAGCTCTCTACAAGTTGCAGCCTGCATACTGGTAAAACGACTGCACCAGTATATTGTAAAAGAAGTTTCTAATTGAAAAGAAGATAGAGACGAATTGCAGCAAGTGGTTTTCACCCACATTGGGTTTCCACCTTATATCTTGTGTTTTTGTGTGTGACAGTCTTTCTACTCTATTTTAATGTCTCTGGTTACTGTTATTTGATTCTGCATCTCAGATTAACAATCATCATCAAAAAGATTAAGTAAAGTAAAAGCTTGTTTTGTATACGCGGGTTTCCTTCTGCATAGTTGCGTATATATGCAGGTTAATTAAACAGAAGCAGCGTATATCAGTTGTTTTGAAAAAGGAATAATTACCTTGATAATACTGATT
>APFE031545656.1:0-37162 GCA_000404065.3 Pinus taeda | reverse complement strand
CATGGACCAATCGGGTGTCAAGCCACGGATCAAGTGTCGGTAATACCGAGGAGAGAATGAATCGTCGGTTCACTACATATTGTGACCGTCAGATTGTAAGTTACAAAATGTACAACGGTAAAGAAACACACTTTACCTAACTCTATACTAGACCAAGTTGAACTTAACTATTCCTATGTGTCGGAATATCCTAACAAGGTAATCCTTACTCCAAATTAGTAGGTTCCTCCCTTGTCTCAATGAGTGACAGTTGGTCAAGTCCTGCATTCAATCCTCCAGGCTTCACAAAAACTTCAAAATCGTATTCTTGGAACAATAAGAGCCATCTGTAGATGCGCCCACCAAGACAAGCTTATTGACCAGGTACTTTAGTGCGCGGTACGGGTGAACCTACTCAGGTTGGGGCTTTTCTTCATAGGCCTGCATCCATGTGCGCAGATCATTCTACCCATCATACTTGTCTATCACCAACATTTTAGGCTTCCCAAATCGTGTTCTCATAATCCTCCTACATTCACACCAATCGTCAAAACTCCCCTTGTGCATACCCCACCATCTTACAGGTGTAGCGCATAGTGCCCTGTCCAAGTCCTGGAAGCATTGTTTTTCTGGCACTTCCCTTCCGAATGCATCCAAAAAGATATCTACCTCATTCAAGAAATCATAAGTAGACATATTTCTTTCCTATGATGATACACAACACATTGATCTGGTCATGATATTCTAATTCAGTGTAGTTACTTCATGTAATTGGTTCTGTTAGCATTCTATTTATTCGTCGGAATCCAAAATGTAAGAGCTCTCTCGCTCCCATGTAATCTATACACCCATAGTGGGATTCACCCAGTCTTGTTCTCATGACGTTATCTTATAGATGTAGTCCATATCATCATCATGTAGAAATTCCCACTGTAGATCAATAGATTATGCAATATACTAAAGCAAAATACAAGATCTACTTCTACAACAAACTTTGTAGAAGCTTAATTGAATTGTTCAAGAGCAATGAGAACACATATAACTGAGAATAAGAAATCAATCACACATAACATCGAATAAATAACCTGGGGAAAGCCTCAGCCTAAAACCCTAATCTTTGTATTATCATACAAGTGGAAATATATTTAGAGTACAAAAAAGAATAAGCTCACAAGCTATCCTACTCTCTGCAATCAAACTAGTGCTCATAGACAATCAAAAGCTTCTCACAAACCTTCTCCTCTTCCCTCCAAGCCTCCTCTTTCCTTGCGCATTTTTCCTTGGGGTCCAGTGCTGACACATGTGTGAATTGAACTATTCACACACTCACTAACCTCTAATCTAACTGTGCAATCCTGAAGGAGATAATTCCTTCTGCATGGATGAGTTTTCTATATAAGAAAAATCCTCCAACTAATAGTATATTGTCCCTTCCTCTGATCTCAACTGGGTCTCTGACTGAATTGACATGCATGAGTTTTTTATGAGAGAATATTCAGTTATCTTAAGTGCAACAGTTACATGCATGAAAGCATTAACTAACTGAACTCACAATTAATTCCACAAACTATTGGAACTAATCTAACTGGACTTTACTCGATTA
This sequence comes from Pinus taeda, assembly GCA_000404065.3. Lineage (NCBI taxonomy): Eukaryota > Viridiplantae > Streptophyta > Pinopsida > Pinales > Pinaceae > Pinus > Pinus taeda. Next base: position 35,580 of record APFE031545656.1, on the reverse strand, counting down.
ACTGAGCTAACTAATTACTGTAGAAATTTCCATTATAGATCAACAAATTATGCAATAAACTAAAACACAATACAAGATCTACTTCGACAGCACTTTGCAGAAGCTTAATCGAATTGAGCAAGATCAAGATAACACATATAACTGAGAACGAGAAATCAATCACACATAACATAGAAGAAATAACCCAACGAAAGCCTTAGCCTAAAACCCCAATCTCTGTATTATCATACAAGTGGAAAATAGTTACAGAATTACACAAAGCCTTAGCTTGGAAGCCAACTAGCTCTTAGTATAATCCCTCTGCTGCTCAGAGACAGTCAAAGGCCTCTCACAAACCTTCTCCTTTTCCCTCCAAGCCTCCTATTTCCTTGCACAACTTTTCTTGGGATCTAGTGCTTCCACACATGTGAAAATCCACCTCACACTGCTCACTTGGCCCAGTAGTAACTATGCAATCCTGAAGGAGATAAATCCTTCTCCTTGGATGAGTTTCCTTTATAGGAAAAATCCATCCAACTGATAGTATACTGTCCCTCCTCTGATCTCAACTGGGTGTATGTCTAAACTCACATGCATGAGTTATTTATGAGAGAATACTTAGTTATCTGTAGTGCAGCAGTTACATGCATGCAAGCATTAACTAACTGAACTTACATTAATTCAAAAAATTGTTCGAATTAATCTAATTGGACTTGACTCAATTAATTGAGCCAACTAATTACAACTCAATATTACAACTCATCCTTATCTCTTTAGCTGATGGATAAATACCTCAATTAATGGAGGAATTGTTGCATGTCCCCACATAGACTTCATGTTTTATTTTCCTTAACTAATTAACTCAATATGAATTAATTAATTATTTTACAAACAACTGCTAAGATCAAATTCGAATTTTACTTCACTATTTTAGTTTAGGGACTGACTAAAATAGGAATCCATCCTGAACTACTAAAAATAACAATGCTATTTTTGGCACTTCCATTTTTCATTCCTTATTGCTCAATTCAGCACTAGTACCAGAACTGTTATTTATAGCAATGCTATTTTTAGCACTTCTATTTTTAGCATTTCTTGTTGCCATTTTCAACAATTACAACTCAAAGTACAACTCATCCTGATCTCCTTTAATCGAGGGATAACTTCCTCAATTAATGGAGAAACTGTTGCATGTCTTCACATAGACTTAATGTTTGATTTCTTACAACTAATTAACTCAAGATGAATTAATTAATTATTTTACAAACAACTGCTAAGATCAAATTCGAATTTTACTTCTCTATTTTAGTTTAGGGACACCATCCTGAAATACTATTTTTAGCAATGCTATTTTTATCACTTCCATTTTTCATTCCTTATTGCTATGTCCAACACTGGAACTCGAACAACTATTATAGAAATGCTATTTTTAGCATTTCTTGTTTCCATTTTCAACACTCCCTCTCAGCAAGAAAGATATTCAACTCGAACCTGATCCTAAACCTTTGGAATTTTCAGCATGCAACACTTCTCCCAAGTGTTGTTACTCCAGCAACTCTAGAAACAAAAAAAATATCCCAAGTGACCTCCCTGTTGGGCTAGAAACATCCTCTAATGCTTAAGCTTCCTCTATCGTTGACAAGTGCTCCCTCTCTGACCTCTGAGCTGCTGCAACACTCCATGCATCTCGCACCGTTGCACACCTTTGTGCCATCCTGCACTGGTGCAACACTCTTGTGCCTCTTGCATTACTGCAACTTGCTAGCTCTACACAGTCTTGGGACTCCTACACTGTAGCTATCTCTGCCACTCCATCCACATCTGCCTCTAGCCACTCAACCAGTGCTACTATTCCTTGTAAGGGCTCCTGTAGCAAGGTCTAATCAAAGAGGCTGGGTACCTCAATGATCCTGCCCCTATTCCAACCTTCTTGGGACTCTCACTCCACATCGCCCCACCTCCAACCTGGAGGTATGGATGCATGCGATCCATCTTCCCACTTGGCTTGAAATTTCCCCCTACTAGAGGTCTCTGCATGAGTGTATGCCTCCACTTGGTCTCCTATCGGCTTCTCTAGTTGTGGCTGCTCCACAACCTCCTGAAGTTGCTTCACCAATTGTGGCTCCTCCACAATTATCTGAGACTTCTTCTAGCTGATGCATGTTGAGAGGTAATGTACTCTCCCTCTCAACCACCAAGTCTCCATTAGTTACCTTACTCTTCAAGGCTTTGTATGCATCTTGAACCTCAAGAGCATATAGGTTCTTGACTTGTGAACCGATCTGCTTCACCTGTCTCGTGGTGATGTGTCAAAGGCAAACCTTTTCCTTACTAAAGTCTACATCATAGCCTTTGTCTTCCAGCATTGTGATCGACACCAAATTTTTCTTCATTCCTGGTACATACTTGACATCAGTCAAGGTAATGCGAGCTCCATACTCCCTCTGAAAAACAACCATGCCTACACCTAAGACACTATAATTTTCATCGTTACCCATCGTGATGAGTATATGGAGATCTTTCTCCTCCAAGGTATTGAACAAACTCTTATTGCCGGTCATGTGGAAAGAAGCTCCAGTGTCAAGAAACCAACCACCTCCCACCATGGATGAAACCATGTATGCGAAGAGGGTGAAATCCAAATCGAACTGTGAGGCCAATGCCTCACCTTCAAATCCTTCCTTGGATCCCATCTTGGATTTCTTTAGTGGACAATTTGTCGCAAAATGGTCCACCTCATGACAACGAAAGCATCACACTTTCGATTTGTCAAAATTCTTCCCACCATGGGAAGAACTTGATTTGGGATGAGAATCCTTCTCCTTCCTTTTTCTTTCTTTACTCCCTAAGGTGCAGTTTTCTTCATCCTCCTTGGATGAAGAACCATCTCTGATGCTTCTTCTTATCTCCTCCTACATCAAATCTGACCAAAGTCGTTCCCAATCTAGCAGTTTCTCTCTTCCATTTACCGAGTCTTGGTAGCTATGCCAACTCTTAGGAAGACCGAGGAGTGCAAGACTCACATGTCATCATCGACTGTCATGATCCCTATACTTCCAAGCTCATCCCTGCAGGTGGTGAGCTTGTTTAGATATGTAGAGATCATGTCGCCCTTTTCACACTTGATTTTTCGAAGCTTGTCTTTCAGCGCCAACTTTCTCTAATCGCTGCACTTCTGATATAGATCTTTCAATGTTTTCCACATCAAAAACGATGTCTCCTTCCCATGGAGACGTGAGACTATGTGGTCTCGAACTCCCTTAAGGAGGATTGTCCTTAATCTAGCCACACATTTCTTCCATTCCGCGAATTCTGTAGCAGTAGCCACTGCAGGCTTGGGGACTTCTTGATCAAGGAAGTCCTTTAGACCATTATCCTATAATACTACTTCCATGCGATCCTTCCAAGCTATATAATTTGAACTTCCATCAAGAGCATATTCGAGTCTTAAACCGTTGAACACCATTGGTGAAATTGAGATGTGATAAGAACTCAATTTCTATATTAAGGAACCTCAAACTTCGAACTTCTCCCTTCTTGTATTTTTCTCTCCTTTAATCAACTTGGCTCTGATACCATGTAGAAATTCCCACTGTAGATCAACAGATTATGCAATATGCTAAAGCAAAATACAAGATCTACTTCTACAACAAACTTCGCAGAAGCTTAATCGAATTGAGAAAGATCAATGAGAACACATATAACTGAGAATAGAGATCAATCTCACATAACACAATAGAAATAACTTGGGGAAAGGCTCAACCTAAAACCCTAATCTTTGTATTATAATACAAGTGAAAATATGTTCAGATTACAAAAAAGAATCAGCTCACAAGCTATCTTGCTCTCTCTGCAAGAAAACTGCTGCTCATAGATAGTCAAAGGCTTCTTAGAAACATTCTCTTCTACCATCCAAGCCTCATATTTCCTTGTGAAGTTTTCCTTGGGGTCTAGTGCTGCCACCTGTGTGAATTGGCCTATTCACACACTCACTAACCTCTGATCTAACTGTGCAATCCTAAAGGAGATAATTCCTTCTGCATGGATGATTTTCCTATATAGGAAAAATCCTCCAAATGATAGTACATTGTCCCTTCCTCTAATCTCAACTGAGTCTCTGATTGAACTGATATGCATGAGTTATTTATGAGAGAATATTCAGTTATCTGAAGTGTAGTAGTAACATGCATGCAAGCATTAACTAACTGAACTCACAATTAATTCCACAAATTGTTGGAACTAATCTAACTGGACTTAACTTAGTTAATTGAGCTAACTAATTACAACTCAAAGTACAACTCATCCTGATCTCCTTTAATCTAGGGATAACTTCCTCAATCAATGGAGAAACTGTTGCATGTCTTCAAATAGACTTCATTTTTTATTTCCTACAACTAATTAACTCAAAATGAATTAATTAATTATTTTACAAACAACTGCTAAAATCTAATTCGAATTTTACTTCTCTATTTTAGTTTAGGGACTAACTAAAATTGGAATCCATCCCGAAATACTATTTATAGCAATGATATTTTATCACTTCCATTTTTCATTCCTTCTTGATATGTCCAACATGGGTACCCGAGCTGCTATTTATAGCAATGCTATTTTTAGCATTTCTTGTTGCCATTTTTAACACATCGCCCTCATAGTCGAGGACCAGCTTCGTATAGTGCGATCCTTCAGCAGGATCCAGGGGTATTATTATATGTAGTGATTTCTTTTCAAAGATCATCTTTCGCTTCTTCAGATTTATTACCCTATTCATATCAATAGTTCGTAAATTCCCAAGACCGTGGGGTAGTGATTGCTGTCATCAACAATCTCTATTACTTCAAAATCTGCCAGTGAGCTCACTCCCTCAATATGTGTGGTTATTCCCTGCAGCTACCCCATGGGTATTATTTTCTGTTGATTCGCCATCCTTAGCTAAATCGAATACCATTATAGCGCAAGTCTCCCCATTCACTCCCATGTATGTTTCAGTAAAACATTCACTTTTGATCCCAAATCTAGAATGACTTGATCTATCTAGTATTCTCCAATTTGTGCGGTCAGTCTCATTTCACGTCCCATCCTTGTCTTATGCTTTCCAATCTTATGGACTACGTGCAGTTCACCTGGCACGGTCCCAACACATCTATTGATAAGTTCCCGTAACCCTTTCATAACCTTATTGTCATTCAGTAACTTCATACAAGTTTCCAGGAAAGTTCTCAGCATAGACGGGTCCATCTTCGACTCCAGTTTATATTTTCTTCCTAAAGTGGAGGCCTTAGTGAAGCTCTTCTTAGCTTCCATGGAGGTTTCCTAAGCGTGCTCCAAATCGAACTCGGTCTCTTTCGCTGGGGCTTTGTGAACCCATGTACTGTCTTTTGGCTATTTTCCCTTGTCATCCCCTGTCACAACTCCACTCTAGAGCACTATATTTACATTCAGGTCTTCCTCGTGTGGCTCAGACCTCATCATCTATAGGTTCTAATTCGGGGGAGGTGACAGTGCTCCTTTGTCATATATCCTAGCTATCAACATAGGAGAATATTCTATCTCATGATCAAATAACATGTAATACTTGCACGACGGGCGTGTTGGATTAGTGCAATAGAGGATATATTTTCCCGAACCTCCATAATTGTATCAAATCAACTATCCGTGACCTCTACCAGGTCCTCCTCTGCCTCAGCCTTGTTCGTGTCCCTGAAATCCCGTCCACGCCATCCCTGTATTTTGGTCAAGGGGCTGCATTTCAGCCTGAACCCTATAGGTGAGAGTTCTATCCATCATCAATTCATAGCTCCTGCAAGTATGCTCGTCATGTCCCACTGATATGCAATAGTTTCATAACAACTGTTGCAGAGTTTTCATATACTTTTGTAACAGGTGGCAGTTATCATTGGCATGTTTTTCAGCTATTTGATAGATAGTGCACCATAAAGCAGGCGCTGTGCTAGGTCTTGCTTAAGCTTCTGGCCTTAAAGGCATTGGTCCTCCTCCTACAAGGTAATTTGTAAATACCAGGGAGTGGTCTTTGTCATGACCCTAAATCTTTCATTTCATGCATCATACTTCTTCATGTACCTCTGGCCCAATCGTCCTATCCTACTTCAAGCTTTGTAGCTCAAGGAATAGATTCTTTAGCTGCACGCGGATCTGTTGAAACCCTAGATTAGAATCTTGCATCAGAGTCTCATGTAGTTTCATGGCAATCTCCAAGGCCTCTGCCTGAGTTGTTATCTTCTGTTGCGATAACACACTCCTTAAATGTGGTAGTAACGAAGCCACAAACCACTCACGATGTTGTCCATCTGTGAAATTCACGTTGGTTTCATGGATCATACATTTCAACCTCTGATCTAGTTCCCAAGGTGTTTTGCATGGTAGCATTGTGATCTCTTTGAATCCCATAATCAACTACACTTCATATTTAGGCCTGCTAAATTCCCTATTTAGTGCTACTTGGATGTCCGCTACTCTAGCATTTGGGTTGTCACTGGAGTACTTAATATACTAGGTTAGTGCGTGATATTGTAGAGCACTAACCAGTGTTTCCTTCTTTATGTTATCATCTGTAACACCTTGAGCTTCCCATCAGCCCTCACAATGAACCAAAATTGGTCTAGGTCCTCATTTCCCAAGCCTTTGAACAAAGGAAAATTCACTGTGTTTTCCATACTGAATCGCGATGGTGGTGGAGGTGGTATGGGTGAAGTTGGAGCTGATGGTGGTGAATATGGAGGTGATGTGGGTGGAGGTGGTATTCACAGAAATCCCTATCTTATCAATTGAATAGCACTTCTTGGAGAGACCTTCACTATCCCTTATTTATCCATTCGCAGTGGTGAAATCAAGGGGCTATACTACAGACCGTTATTTCCTTCGTTTCTATAACTTTTTCTGCGTCCCATAGTTCAAAACATCAAGGTAACTGCATAATCCGTTTTTCACACAACAACATTTTAATCCAAGCATTTAGATATTTTACGTAATTACCTCTTATTCCTTTGAAAAAACATCACTCTGTGCCACTATAGCTTACTAAGGTGTCAGCCGCAAACTTAGTAACAAATCCTCCTATAATGCGATCAAGCCAATGATCGACGATGCGTGTGATCTTATCCTCCAATGCTTCCAACCTTCGCACTAGCTTTGGGGTCCACACAATAGGACTGTTAAGTTTGCACCATCCTTGGCTATCTACTAGCTTTGTGATCCACTTGTATAGCTTAGTAGGAAAAGAGGTGAAAATGATTTCATGGATCTCCATATATAGGTATTGGTCCAACCACTGTTCTCTTGATAGTCGTGGGTTTCTGTTCTCCTGTGCGTGAACTCGTGAGTCCTTCTATCCAACCAGCCTTTGATTTCTTTCTTAGTTGGATTCCAATGATACGACATCACACACCTCTCATGCAAATTCTGGTATCGACAACGAAACCATTTGTTGGCTTGTGGGGGCCTGACCCAAGTTCAGTGTTAGTTAGCCAAACAAATCCCTACACCACTGGCCCTTTCATCATCAACCCATGGAGCGTGGATTGAAGTGCCACCCAAAGTAGTATGGGAGGATGTTGGAACCAAGTTAGCACACCCTTGAGATGGATGTGATGTTGGTTTATTCCAGCTATACCTACCTTTGTGCAGGTTGCTTATCCCTCTATTCTACCCTTTAGTACCTTCACAAAATGTTATAATCAGCTTTCGCGTAGCCCTAATGAGGGGCTGATATGCTTTCGTGCTGCTAGGGTAGTGAACTGTGATATATCCTAAACTACGCTAAGTATCTTACTTATCTTATTAATAGATCTTATTTATCTTAGCATAAATATATGTTCTTATTTTCGTTCACTTAACCAATACATTTATACACATTCACACATCATATAAGCATTAGAGGTGAAATTCATACCCATTATAATAAATGCATAAATGGGAAATAAAGACGCATAAATTATAGAATACTTATCTTTATTGATAATTCCAGATGATTACAGACTCGACTCACCCTGCGCACTCAGTTGCGGATTTCTAGGCCTCTGCACACTCAGCTACAGAGCCTCTACCTACGCTATGACCCAAAACTTAGACTTCTACTTCAGAGCTAACTCCCATACATATTTGATCATTCCATTTCAATTGATTTCTTCCTTAATTTATTTTTCTATCTACATAGATCTTAGCTCTATTTATACAATTCCATGGTCCACAGACCATGGGTAGATCTTCTACAACTAACATTATAGTATCAAAATAAGGGTTGACAACCCTATGACTCTTTAACTTCTACGCGCTCTGCGACAACAAAATGCAGAGTATTTACATTAGGATTACAAAAATTGGACTAGAATATGGGGCTTTAAGCCCCAAAACTCCCCTTGGGGGATCCCACACCCAACAGCCAATTTATCATGCTAGTTTAGGATGGGTGTTTGTGGTTAGGCGAAACCATCCCCATAACTAATATGTTGATCCATCGAATTCCAAAATTTCCCTATAAAGGGGTAGATCCATCCAAGGAGTCTAGAGGAAAAAGAAAGGAGAAGGAGCTTGCATGTAGAATGAAAAATGAGTTTGGACTCATCAAGAAGTCACACGAGTACTCTATCCACTCTATTTGAAACCAAGCGGTGCAGTTTGCCACTCAGACTTTGGCTAGAAAGGTCATGAGAAAATTCCATGCGGACGAGGTTCCAGTGCCAGTAATTTTTTTGGCTACATAGTGCGTAAAGGGTGTGTAGTACAAATGGGCACAGTACCTTTGCAAGGAATTCTTGGCAAATTTCTGCAAAGTGCAGGATGATAGTAAAGCATTTCACTATGCCTAAATCCTATTGTTGATTGTACTTGTTGCATGATGACTTTCGTAGAATAGTTAGTTCCCTCCCCAAGATGAGGATTTACCAGAGGCAACAATGTTCACTTCATTGTGGGTGATGAAGGACACTGAGAGGGTCATGGAATCAAAAGTGTTCTAGATTCTGGTTGAAATGGACGTTTAAATAGTGATCAGTCAAATGCCAAGGTTGTCTCCAACCTTGTTTGAGTAGCTACGGGCTTTAAAATAATTTAAGATTACTTTCCATAATGTATCCATTCGCACAAGGCAATACCTTAAGAAGATATGGCACATGTTTTCATATCTAGTTGTGGAGGTCGATGTACAAGAGATTGTGGGGACATGGCCAGTGGAGTAAATACAACTTATAGATCTAGGCATAGGTACTAACAAAGGCAGATAAAGTTCCTCCATGTAGAAAATAGCTATGTGAAAATAGAAAGATGCAGCACAAGAAGTAACACGAGATTTGTCTAATCAAAAGAAGAAAGAAGTTGATGCATATGGTGATAAATAGCATGCTGCAAAAGACTCCACAGTATAAGTCGAAGCATCGGCTTCCTAGCAGATTGAAGAGCAGGAACAGTCTGAGCAGGAAGGAGGCAAGGATGACGAGTAGAGAGCTCCCTTCAAATTGCAGAAGCAAATGAAGGAGATGACTTCATGACCCAGGAAGAAGCACAAATTAGATAAACATGCACATGTGGATCCAATAGTCCTCACTGAGGGGGACTTGGATGAGATCATGCATAAGGTCTGCAACACGACGATAGAGTTGTGGATTCAATTTGAGCAGAAATACATGTAGATGTTGGAGAGCGTTTAGAACGATCTATGGGAGTTGTAGATTCAAGTAGGCAAAATTCAAGTGAGCGTGCTACAAGCGAGTAGGATTCAAGCAAGCCTGCAGAAAGTGAATGTGAGTGTTATAGAAGCAGAACATGCTCTTGACCTTAGATTCATTCCCTTGCTAGAAAGAACATTACGCACAGAGTCATAGGAAGATAACACCCAACTCAAAAAGATCAAATGTGTGCATATGAATTTAGCTGCACTGCCATTTCAGATCCTCCATGTGCTTCATCAAGGGGTCTTGGATGAGCTTCAGATCACAGAATAACATGCGTTATTGGTGATTAGTGAATTTAAAATGAAAAATGAGAAGATCTTCACTGAAAAGGCTCAGGATCTTAAGGAAAAAGAAGAGATAGCATCACAAAGCTAGAGCCTCGAACCAGAAATTACACAAGTGTGTAATTCAATACCAGAACTACACATTCCCGAGGATGTGACAGCTTCAGCAGAGGTTCGGAAATTGGTTACTGCAGTAAGACAATCTAAGGATGAGGTAGGTTGTGTTACTTTTTATTTTCATATGAATATCTCGAAACTGTAATTGAAACTTTAGTCAGCTACTCCACCAGAGTTAGGGAGAAACGTGGCATAACCATCAGAGAACACATGTCTACCTTGGATAATGCATTAATGGGTTGCAATTGTCTCTTTGAAAATGCAATGGACCTATGGATCATTTTATAGGAGGAATCAAACCTATAGAGACTAGGTACAGAGATCATAAAGGCACAACAGATAGTTGATGAAATCAGGGCGACTTCACACACTTTGGCACCAGTCCAGCACTTTGCGTGCTTACAAGAAATGAAGGTGTTGTAGGCATAGGTTGAGGAGCTGCAGTGTAAAGAACAAGTTTCGAAGGCTCAGATTCAACCATGGATATAGGAAGTGATCCAAATTACTCTAGCTATCAAAGAGAAGTTGGAGACTTTCCAACAGAGATAGAGGGCCATGTGCCTCGCGATGAAGGGGCCAACTATAGTGAAGTTGGTTGAAGAAGTGTAGCAGGCCATCGTATAGAGAACTGCGGACCTTGGAGTCTTGAATATGGAGTTCAGTGAACTCCACAATAAAGTGGAGAAGCCAGCTGAGTGACTCGAGCGCGAGTCACCATATTTGTATTGGGGACCTATTGGGATGTGGTACCTAGGGTAAATTTTTGTTAGTAAAGTCAATTTTTGTAATATTTTTTGTTAGAGAATGTAAAGTCTCCTTGAAATGTGGAAGTAGAGCGCAAAGCTAAGTAAGAGTCAAATGGGAATTAGTCCCTTGTATGGGTAGGTGATAACATGAGTTTGAGATTCACCCATGGTCTGCAGGCCATGGAATTGTAATGAAAAGGCTATATATAGTTGACTCTAAGTGAGTCTTAGGAATAACTTTCAGAAAATAATTATTGTGAGGGAAAGGTGCTAAGGGAGGAAAAGTCTTTTTCCTTTACTTAGGCAAAAGGGGAAGGCTCGTGCAGCTGAGTGCACGGGCCCCGTAAGCTAGGTGTGCAGGGATAAGAATTTTGTATCTAAACATTTACATATTAATAAAGACTGTTTTGAGCTGAATCTATGCATTTGTGCCTTGTTTATTTACTTATGTTTAAGTTTATGTATCTTCCCTCTCTAGTCCCTTTATGTGAATTAATGTTTAATTTTTGCGTGAAACATATAGATCTATAACGTTTCCACACACTAAGTATAATTAACCACCTTTGTGAAGATCGAGAAGTCATTAGATAGATCTTCTTTAGTTAACTATTCAGAAAGGGTAGATATGCACGATGACAGTTCTAGGCCATAAAGGCTTTAGGATATATAGTTTATTTCATGAAAATAGTAAATCTATATCTTTATGCATTTTAAGTACAATCAAGCACCCTTGAAAATATATAAAGGTCATTTCAATAAAGTTGTAGTAGTTGACAGTTAGAAGGGACAGATCTACATGAAGGCACATCTAAGCTATAAGAACCTTAAAGAGACCATCACACAAGCCTCTGGATGTAGAAACCTGGTTCTAGTATCCCCCAATACTGCTTCGGGTGAGACTGCAGCTTGTGCTATGCAGGTTATTGTCGAAAGGGCTAGTAGTTATGGTTTTTGTTGGTTGGTGTGAATAAATCTAACCTGGGTCTGGCCCCTTAAGTTAACACATCGTAAAAACCCCAACCCCTAGGGTTGCAAATCCTTTTGCAATATTAGAAACCACTAAATCGGAGCAAGAACATTAATTTGAGGTGCCCAACCAATCTCAAGAACCACTTTAGGAAATGGAAGTGGACAATCTCATCCCACAACAAGGTGATAAAGTGGTATCTAAGAGGAAAATAATGGAAACCACTAAGAATGACCATATACTGAAGGAGATCCTAAATTAAAATAGAATAGTTTTGGAGACAGAGGAGAATCTCAATAGACTTGGGCTAGAGGAATGGAAAATATTTGATATCTTTCGAATATGGATCAAATCAGACATCAAATATATACCTACCAACCAACTGAATCACTTTGGAAATATCTTTAATCAACGGCATGCTAGACCTGGATGGCAAGAAGCCAATCCAAAATATCTAGGCTCCACTAAAGACAACAACCTACTAGCCATCACCTTCCTAGATTCAGGTGCACTAGATAAAGGCAAGAAGGGGAGGAATTTGACGAAGGAAGTTATCAGAGAAGTAGTTGAGCTTTTTTTAAACTCGAGACAAATGGGACAATTGACGAATTATTTTCCCAAATTCGTCCCTCATTCTCAATGAAAATTGTATCTTGGAACATTTAGGGCTTAAATAGCAAAGATAACCTCCATTCTCTAAAAAAGAATATACTGAAGCACAAATCAAGCGTAGTGTTGTTGTAGGAAACCAAGATGGTAGCAAAAAAATTATTCGACACTAGTCAACATTTCTAGAAACATAGCAAAGCAATGAGAATAGATTCCATAGGTTGCGGGCAGGATTATAATTCTATGGAACCTGAATCAAGTTATATTTAAGGACTGGATCAACTCTCGATTCACTCTCTCTAGTATATTTTGGCTTATTGGATCTCAAGCATGGTACAGTCTGATAGTAGTCTATGGTCCCTCAATCCCCTAAGAAAATGAGTAATTTATGAAGAATATCCATGCCCTTAGTCTTAATATGATTGTTTCATATTGGATCATTGGAGGGGACTTTAACATAATTCAAAATCTACAGGAAAAAAGTAGAGGATTAGATGATCAGATGCAAACTCCATTTCTTTCAACGAGCTAATCGAGGATCTCCAGCTAGAAAACATGAATACTAAATGAGGGCTCCACACATGGAACAATTGGTGATGTGGAAAACACTAGTTGGATTTTTCGTTTGGATCACTTCCTTCTATCAGAAGATCTTATCTTGAAATATCAATCTATTGAAGCTTCCATCCTACCTTCTATGGGTTTTGACCATAGGCCCATTTGCTACAATTTAACTTCCCACACCCCTACCAAAAAAAAACCCTTTTACTTTGAAAGTGTTTGGTTGCGACATATAGGCTTTGTGGGAAAGCTAGAAGAATGGGTGCGTACTCTAGAAGTGTGCCTAGGATCATGCATACATACTTTTCAAAGGAAAATAAAGTCTCTGAAGCTAAAGATTAAAGCCTAGAATTGTGAAGATTTTGGGGATATCTTCGTATAGAAGTGCAAGCTTGAGGAACATATCAATGTGATATAGATGAAGATAGTTTATGAAGGATGAACCAAGTATCTAGCAGTAGAGGAAGGGTGCCTGATTTTGGAGTTGGAAGAATGCATAATTTAGGAAGAAGCCATCTGGAGGAAAAAATCACAAGTCCAATAGCATAGGGAGGGGGAGCGGAGTTCAAAATTCTTTCATAGATCTATGATTAGTCATAGACAACATAACTTCATTACCTCACTCATCTTAGATGAGGCTATCTGCCTGGAGAAACATGAATATATGGAATAAGAGACAATTTCTTTCTACTCCACACTATTGATTGAAGAAGGGAATGATAGATCAAAAGAAATTGAATGTGGTACATGTCATATCCCTCCTCTTACAAATGTAGAAAAAAATGAGGCCTTATTATGACCAATTTATTTTGAGGAAGTGGAAGTGGTTGTCAAACACATGCCCTGTAACAAGGAACCTAGGCTAGATGGGTTCACCTTGGAATTTTTCAAGGTCTACTGGCCATTTTTGGGGCCTGATATTATGGATCTTGTGGAGGAGTGCCGATAATACAAGCAAATTTGGTCAGGCCTCAATAAAAAAAAATAAAAAAATTCACATTTATTCCCAAATACAAGGAGGCAAACACCCCATTTGGGTTCAAACCCATCGCCTTATGCAATGTGATTTATAAGATCCTCTCCCCCATTTTGGTTTAGGAGCTTAAATGAATTCAACTAGAGTAATTGAGTTTCGTAGAAGGGCCACATATTTTGGATGCAATAGTATCGACCCATGAAATTATCCACTCACTCAAGATTCACAATAAGTAGAGGATGTTTCCGAAGATGGATTTGTTCAAAGCATATGACCAGCTCAGCTGGTCTTATCTCTTATTGACCATGAGATAATTTGGCTTTGTTGAATATTGACCCAATCTCACCCTTTCTTTTTAGTATCACAGCAGAGGGACTAAGCCGATTGATCAAAGAAACGGAGAGTAGAAATTATTTAGGAGGTATTCACCTTCCAAGAATGAATATCACTATGAAACATCAACAATTTATTGATGATAATCTCTTGTATGGTGAACCCACTATATGAGAAGCTCTTTATATTGACAGAATTATTACGCAATTATAGGTGGCCTCATATATGCTCCTCAACAAAACAAAAAAATCTAGCATTTAATTTTTCCATACCCCTCACTCTGTCCAAACATTTCTTTCCTGGTTTGTAGGCTTCTCTATCGAATCTCTTCCATCGAAATACCTAGGAGTCCCCCTCCTATCTAATCCCTTTCACATTTCTCCCTACAAGGAATTATGCTCCAAAATCATGAAGAAATTATTAAATTGGATCTTTCGATTCTTGAATCTCGCTAGACACACTACACTATTGAGAATTATCTGACAAGTGATACCACTCTATCATCTCTTCGCTCTCCTTACCCAAAAAAATATCTACATAGAATTGAAAACTATACTCTGGAAGGCTTTATGGAATGACACAACCATGGAAATAAAATGGTTCCTAGTGGCCTAGAAAAGCTTTTGTCTCCCCTAAGCTTTAGGATGAATGGGATTGCAAGATCCCAAATATCTAAACGTGGACCTTGGGGCCAAGCTCTGGTGGCATTGGATGCAAGGGGGTGCCAAGCAATGGAAACAAATATGGATAGGGAAAATCCCAGGTTGTGCTCTTGTGAGGCTACTCTTTTCCCTGTGGCTCAATGATATATAACCTAACCAACCACAATACTGACCTTATTCGAGACCACTTTTTTTGGGAAGTAAAAGATGGGCAATTTGCCTTATTTTGGGAAGACTCTTAGAAGCCTCTCCCTTGCCTTGATAGGGATCCAAAAATGCAAGACCTTAAAGCCTCCTCCACGACCAAAGTGCAAGTTACGTTGCTTAATATTGGGTTGAGAACCAATCTGCCTAAGGTTGGAGGTAGTGGAAAACTAAGCATTATTAGCAAGTGGAAATCTCTAGGGAAGCCTGGGAGCATCTTTCTCAATAGCTACACCAACACTAGATTCCTTGTTCGCATATATATGATAAATTAATGTGGGGGTACTCAATGACTAAGACTTTATCTCTTCAAGAAGATTACCTCATAAAAAGGAATGCCCTTGACAACCCTACAAGGAAAATATGGAACAAAATATGGGGAGGAAACGTATGGCCAAAAGTGGTGCACTTTCTTTGTCTATTGGGGCACAAGAAGATCCTCACATGGAATAGATTTATTAAACATGGATACTTTGGACCGTCCAAATTCCATCTCTCTAAGAGAAATGAGGAAACAATGCAACACCTTTTGAATGCTTTCCCAATCTCTGGGGAAATCTAGGAGAATATTTCTCCTCTTTTCAGCCTATTGGACCAACACCCAAAGAATATCCTAGAGACTATCGAATCATGGAAAAATTAATGATTTCAGAACCCAATCGTCAACATAGCATGGTGTCTGAACTTGGGCTTTACCCTATGGAATGTGTGGAAATAACGAAATAGAGCTATCTTCCACGAAAATCCCCCTTCGAGCTCCCTTATCTAGACCCAGGTTAAATACAATACGAGGGAAACCATCTTCTAGGAGAAATGGGACCCTCATGATTAGCAGATAAATACTCAAGAATGGGTGATCTTTCTCTCCTTAAATCATTCTCAAGAAATGATCCACCTCGTCACTTATGTAGTAATGTATCCCCTACTGCATCTCCGTCGGTCTTCCTCAGGCCCCCTATGGTTGTATTCAAATAAATTTCAATGGTTTTGTTAGTGTCAGTCTTGTTTTCTTGTCACCAGTGATCAAATAACTTTTACCAATTTTGTCAGGGTATCAAAGTCAAATTTTATCACGTCACTAGGCTTACAAAGTAAAATTTGGTCACTTGTTAGTTGGTCTAGGAATGATTTTATTCTTTCGGGAAAGTCACAAATGCTGGTCACCTATCTCATTTAGATGAAGGTTTCATAATAAAAATAAGGTTTTCATTATATCATTTATCATCATCATTCCATTCATTTTCAGGTCTTTAGTAAGTCATTAGAGTTTCAAGGTCCATCATCATCATGTGTAAATCCAACATTAAATAAATCATGACAAGCAACTCTTTGAGATTAACTTAATGAATTTCCACAAGTTCTTCATGATTTTAGTTTCAAAGGTTCCAGGAGAAGAAGTTTCAATGTTCAAAAAGTAAAAATGTAGCTCAGGTTTCAGCTCTCCAAGGTGACTTAGTCTTAAAGGTGAAAAATCAGTATTTTAAAAGGTTTGTCGGGCCCATTTCTTCTCAAAAGGGAAACTAACTTGCTTATATAAAACAAAAAAAACCCAAGCTCACTTTTTTTCATTTTATTCCCCTTTGTGTGTTGAGCTCTCTCTTCTGTTGGCAAGAAAAACTCGAGTTTCTAGGAAAATTTGGAAAAAATTGAAGGTGTTGCACTTTTAGACACTGCACTGTGATTGTGCCAAAGCGGCCCAAAACCCTCCAGAAATCACCCAAATTGAAAAATGAAGCTTGTAATTTGTTTTCTTGATAATATAGAATTATACACAAGTAAGTACATCACTTCACTTATCTTTTCCTTTAGAAATATGGATTCAAGTTTAAGATTTCTTCATCTAGGGTTTTTAGTGAAATTATCATGAAATGAGCTAGGTTCTTGATGGCTAGTCTAGTTTTCATATGCTAAACATGTAAATATTTCTTCCTACACCTCTACACATGTTTAAATTACATTTTGATCCACTAAAACAGCTACAAATCATCATATTACTTCACCCAAAAATAAACCCTAGCTCATTCCTAAGCAGTTTGGATAGTTTTCCTAGAAACTCTCTTTTCCATTTTCACAAACACTCCTTTCCTTCATTTCCCTCACTGTTTTTTCTCATTTTCTTGTTGTTAGAGTTTTTGTCATCATGGAAGGAGATTCTTCATCAGAAAGGAAGAAACATCGTAAAGGAGGAAAAAAATTCATATATGAACCTGCCAATTGTAATCAAATTAATACATAACCCTTAACCAAGCAATGTTTTTAAGATGTGAATTGTCTAGATTTTTGCAAAAGGGTGTGTGAAGTAGGTTTCCATGAACAATTGACAGATTGGGTTGCTACTCATTTGAAAGGAGAAAGTGCCATTATTACTGGGGTTGAGTTCACATTTTCAGTGGCTTGTATTTCACTTGCTATAGGGATACCAAATCATGGAGAATGTTGGTTTAAGGGCATGAACTTAGATCTTGTGAATTACAGGTCCTTCTTGAAAATGCCATACAGGGAAATCCGTACACATATCATACCTTTTAGGTACTTTTTGGAGAATTATGCTCCATTGATGAAAGTTTTCATGAAATTTTTCACATGTGAAGGAAGGTTTTCTAGATTATATGTCTATCACATCCAACTTCTAATGCACTTTACAACTCAAAAACCTCTCAACATGTGCAACTATCTATGTAGAATCCTTTCCAATATGTCCGAGAAGGTACAGGTGAAGAATAAAGAACACTATCATAGTCTCTTTCATCATAGTTTGATCAAGGCTATAGTGGTCCCTTAACTTGCAGAGAAGAACATGACATGGGACTCTTTCTTGGAGATAACTTTGAAATGGCATGAATCCAATGTTTTAGTTCAACATTCAAGCCTACCAACATAGCAAATGGAGATTGGGTCCTCAAGAAAATAAATGGAGGTTCCTAAAGCACCTAGAACTGAGTTGAGTCAGATGTACCAAAGAGGAAAAATGCTTGTGTTTACTTCTCATGGTGAGAAAGGGGCCAAGCCTTCTACATATACAAAACAGGGGACACCAGTAGAGGATAAATATTTGATTGATCATGAGATTGATCCGATATAATTGGAAGCATAAAATGAGCCATCAAGAATGCAATAGATTATCAAAGACAAATACTCTAAGATTAGAGAACTCATGGACAACATTACAAGGGAAAGGTTTGTAATTTAACTCCTAAAACAAGAAAACAGTCAGTTAAAGGAAAAACAACTTATCATGGAAAAGGAGCAAGCTAAACTACTATAGCAAGAAGGAAACGATAAAGAATTCTTGTAGATAAATGAGCCTGAAGGAACTAAAGGACAAGGTAAGAAAAAGAGACCAAGAACTAAAGGGCTTAAGAAGGCAATTGAAGAGGAGGAAAAACACATCTTGTTGGATGAAGAACTAGAGTTAGAGGACATAATCACCTTAGAGGTTAATGAAGAGAGGGAGTATTGGCTAGAAAATGTCTATGACCACTTGGAGAAGCTTTTGGACAAGGCCAAAAGAGACAACTAACTACTAAGGCACATGGCACATCACTACAAGGCCAAGAATATGATTTTCAATGTCAAGGTCAAACATTTGGAAAACAAGCTCAAAGAAACCCTAAAGGACCAAAATGAGAAGGGTAAATTAGAGATTCTTGCTGAAGTATCCATGAGGGCTTAACATACCTTATTTTATAGCTCATGACTAATTTTGGAGGAATTCTGAACATTTTTTGTTTTTTGGCTATTTTGGTGCCTTATTCAGAATTTTGGTCAGTCACAGAAGCGCACTGCCTTGGCGTTGCACTTTTTCCTCAGGAACTCAAATCACAAATGTCTTGTAGTTTTTGAAAGCCCTTAGCATCCTCTCAAACCCCATTTCTTCATATTTATTTTTAGAGAGGGACTAAATTTTGAGAAAAAGTGGAAAAGGTGATCAAAAATCAGCTTTTTGGACTGCTCTTTGACAAGTGTTGCACTTCTGCAATGACCTTCAGAGATTAGATTTTTCAAGGCATTCCCATGGGTAATTTTAAAAAAATCAAGGTGTTATGGAAACTAGAATTGAAAAGATATTTGACCGTTCTTTCATATATTCATTTGGACCTCATGAAGGCACCTTAAAGTGGGCTCAAAGTGGGTTTTGCGCTTTTGCAAATTTATGTGTTTTTCATTTAAATTTCAATGTGTAAATTTCCTAGTTTTCAGTTTGACTTGGTCAAAGTCAGACTCATGTTGTAACTTCAGTAGTTTGAGGTTTAGATGATGTAATAATGAATAAATAATAATGATAGTTTTTTTTTCTTATGGTTTATTAGGCCTCAGTAAGGAAGAAAAATCCAAAACAAAGTCTACAAGAAGTGTTTGTATTTTCCCTTCTCACTCTCACTTGTTGGTTGAGAGAATCTTGGAAACAGTTCCAACACCTAGGAATTCAACTTCCGATGGTGGTGAAGTGGTTTAATTGATTCTATATGTATTATTTCTCATTCAGAGAGGGTTTGTACTTTTGTGGAGGAGGCTTGTATGTTTATGTTCTCTTCAGCTAATATAGGAGCAATTGTGGCTATTTCTCAGGAACTCTAGTTCAATGAGTTTGTGGTGTTTGTTTAATTTTTCTATCAGTTTCTAATGGATAAATCATATTGCTTCATATGCTTTGTCTTCTTTCTATGAATTTCATTGTAGTTTTATAGACAAGATTCTTTATTTCAAGCTCTGTTTATGTGGAATTCATAGTTGTGTTTATTTTCTTCTAAAGCTAATGAATTCATACTTTCTTATGCTCATTATTCTCTTCAAAAATCTCTAATCTATGCTACCTTGACAAAATTTCAAGTATACCATAGCCCAATAATACCTAGCTCCTTTCAATACATGTCTTTGCATTCCTGGAGGCTAGACCTAATCACAGGCTCTAAACCCTAGTCCAGCAAACCTTAAAATCCTAAATTCACAAATACACAAACAAACATGCATATCCAGCCTAAAAACTTTGTTCTTTAGAGCTATTCATTGATAAATACTGTGAGAGATACCTCTTTGGTTCAATATGGATAGCTACTAAGATGAAAGCAGTTCGAGGTTACCTCTTTCGATCTTCTCGTCAGCCTAGGAAATTGTAGAGGATAATAGGTTCCCTAAAGGGAAACCCTCACCCCGTGGGATACGGTCGGGTATTATGGGACTCACAGGGCCACCTAACTGGGGTATATGTTGGATACTATGGCTATACCACTAATAATGTTTCCAAACTGATGATGCTTGAAAATGGTTTAATTTAAGCCCAACAATAGGAATGGTCAAGGATCCACATTGTGGGAGTCTCCAAATTGATCATCCAGATGACCCAAAAGATTATAAATGGCTCCACCACATCAAAAATTTCTCGGAGCTAGCATATGGAGGCCCAACTTGAGAGGATAAAATGTCTCTTGGAAATATTTGAATATGTATCGACTGGAGATGTCCTCTGCACTAGAACAAAGTTGTAGACTAGCTTTCCAATCGTGGATCGATGAGTTCCCATAAAGAGTTTACAACATCAAGGCATGATGTAAATAGGAAGGAATAATTTGAACCTCGAGAATACCAGGTCATTCAAGACCTCGTGGATACAGATTCTTTTGTCCCAAATGGAGGTATACTTCATGATGGCCACTTGGAAGCTGAACTACTAAAGGAGCCCATCCGACCTCCACACACACATTTAAATCACCCTGACAAACTAGACCAACTCTAAATTCCTGTGAGCGGAGACCCTGATCAAATGCTTAGTCGATAAATGCAAGACCTACAGTGGTAGTTCCTTCATTTTGTTGTTTCGGGAGATCAAATTGGGTTGCGTGGAGAACAATGGATTTGAGACCCAATATGCCTTGCTAGGATCAAGACCTTAGGTGAGAAGAGAGGTAGCCACCTGGGATTATTGGGGGTGGTGTGATACTGAAGTCCAGGATTATTCATGGGACCCTAGAATGTGAATCGTTGGGGTGCCTTTTCACCTTCCTGCCTGCAATTTCTGCTCAAGAGATGAAAAGTATGTGGAGGTGCCAAACATTGTGTATGTTGTTTAGAGTATGGTCATTCCGATATACTTATATTTTTTGTCTTAGAATTGGGATACCCAACTGACTTATAATTAGGATCGCCCTAGTTTACAGGTCCTTCTGGTCCATTATTTTTACTGCAATTGGAGGCAATGGTTTCTTTTATGCTAAAATACACTCCTTTGCTGCCTGAAGGTTGGCCTCAATGAAAGGTGAAATATTTTTGTGTGAGATCTCTTATGCCCAGGGGTAGGTGCCTTTTGATTTTCCACTCTAGGGGGTGGAGGAAGGAACCTCGAACAGTCATGCCCTAAGACTAATTCCACATAGACTTTATATGTGTGTTACGTGCATGGTATTGGGTTGTTTTTTCACACTCCTTAGAGGTTACTTTTATATAGGTTTGGTTGTTTTGTATCTTACAAGTTTTGTGAATTGGTATCTCCTACCTACCCTCTCCTTTGGAACGTTTATCTTTTCTATCTCAATATACCTCATCAAAGGGGGAAACCCCGCCATGAAGAAGGAAACCACCTTCATGTCGAGTGGACCGAACCAGACATCAATTCACCCCCAGACACTTTTTATAGTTGGGAGATGGAATAGGTTGCTTCCATCTATCTAACTCACTCCCTAGGCCATGTGGTAGCCCTTGCCACACTAGAGTCCACTGTCAAACAACTACAAAATGTCGAGTTGAACATGGATATTCTCCGGGATCATCGATATGATGACTGCAATGAACTGGTGGTGTACATCAATGACATCCACTACATCCAGAACGAAGGAAAACCTTCAATGCCAACATCATTGCACCAATTAACACCTCTATAGTTAGGAAGCAATAATGGAGTACATTGATTTTCATATGCTGAACATGTTGGCTATTTTGCAGCTCCTCTTGTAAAATCCCCTAACCCCCTCCTTACTATGTTGCCATCAATTCTAGTTAACTTTTTTTTTATTCTTTAAGCATGTGAAGGCTATAAGGCCTATTGAAAATAATGTATGTTATCTGCTTTTTATGGTTTTCTCTAGGTTTAGATTTGAACAAGTTTGGTTGGAATTAGAGAAAGGGGCATGTTAAGATGAATTTTGTACTCAATATTATTTTGAAAATCTAATGAAAGTACTTTGATTAACAAAAAAAAACCTTTGAACCTTATTTTACTCAGGTTTTTATACATAAAAGGTGGGGAGATGGTGAGTTGGGAAAATTTACTTGAAAAAAGGCTTATCAAATAATGATTGACCTAACAAAAGATTGATTTTTTGTTATCATAAGCTAAATATATAATCACATAAGGTTTATTTGGTGTGAAATCACCTTGAAATATCTTGATTCAATGCATTTTGATAATTGGCATCTAAAACTAGCTTGATTTGGTGTGTTCTATTAACTGGTTGTTGAGTTTGGGCATAGCTTGAGAATAACTGCAACTAGAAATTTCCCTATAAAATAACGAAAAATATCTCCATTCCATTCCCTTTTGGAGGAAATTGTTGAGGGTAGCCTAAATGGGGATGTTTAGAACAAAACCCAAGTTTTACTTTTTTAATATTCTTCTCCATTTTCCCAGAAATCACACTAAAGTTTTATGACTCCATTCTATGTGGCACTAGTTGTGTGAACTTTTAATCTCCATTTGAGTCTTCCACAACCAACCTAGGTGCAATTTCAATGACATAAAATAATATTTTTGATACTAGGAACAAATTTCGTGTCGTAATTTGTGCTAATTCGGTGGAGAAATATCTCAATTAAAAATTGTGTCATTGGAAGTCAACTATAACACGTTTTTGTAACTGAAAACATGTATATACCCTTTTGTAACTACTTGAATAGTGCACCCCAACTTCCAACAACTTCGCTTCTTATTTCAGCTTCATTAGTATAGCTTTTACACTTGTAGTAACTTGGCCATTCTGCACTTGCAATAGTTAGATTGTTTTGTGCTTTTGGCATCAAAATGTTGCGTGCTTTTGGTAAATAGAGTGATACCTCATAAACTTAGAGGCTAAAATGACAATTATTAACATGACAATTATACTTAAAATGACAATTATTAACTAATTCAACATTCTTGGATTTATTATGACACATTTATGGAGAAATCAGGCAAGAAAGGAAATGGATAGGTAATAAATGGTCATATAAGTATGATAAAATAACTTAAAATGAGTGCTTGGAATGGTGAAAAATATGACAATTTGGGGACTCGACATTCAACTCATTGATATTTTCTCAAAATCTATAGAGTATTATCTATCCAAAATATTCACTATTGTTTGTCCTAGTAAAACGACCTTCCATAGGGAATAACTCATTATAAAAAGTACCATATTAGTGGAAAATTAATTCCCAGTCTCCAAAATAATAGAAAAATATGCATGGAATCCATAAACTATTGAAGGGAACTATTTTCCCAATCTACTTGACCATCCATCGTATGAGTAATCTCATGGGTTATTATTGTTGTCTCCAACCCCTATTTTGATAATTGATTTGCCAACAAGTTTTTTTCTCTATAAACATACATGTACTTCATCCTATTGAATAAGAGAAATATTTCATTAATTTGCATTTCTACAAGGATAAGATCCAAGTGACTTATTTTTTTTGATCCATTGAGGTTTCCCATAAAAATCATGCAATCTCCAAAGACATGAAATGAGAATAAGCTAATTTTTGTAGCCATTATAAAAAGGTACAAACAAGCCACTAGATCAATTGATTTGTTTCTTCCAACACCCATATAAACTTTAAAAGTGTATTGATAATCATCATGAATCTATAGCGAAAACCCAAGTCCACTATTGAGTCCTCTATCTAAACAAGATCCATGAAAGAAATCTCAAGACTTTTATTTGTCAATGGTTAATTTATTTACCTATGTGGGTACATGGGGAAAGAAAACAGAGCCATATCATTTTAAACAAGCCATCCCCATTGAGGAAGTCACCCATGTAGGGACAATAATTTTTCAAGAAATATATAATTCAATTAAAAGTAATAAAATTACATGTGTATATATTGAAGCCTTTTGGAAAGACATATAAGCAATTTTTTTATAGAAAATAAACAAAACCCCTGACATTTTCCATATGCCATCAATTAAAGATAGTAAGAGTAGATGTAAAAACATTGATCAACTAAGAATGATAATAACCATTAACTTATACTTTTTTACTTTCCATTTTTAGACTTTCTACCAATCTCCTAAAGATGAATTAATAGGAAAACCCATCATCTCCATCCTTGCCACCTAAAGGGGTGTTCTTTATCGGAATTGGAATGTTAAGATGAATGGGATCTTTTTGAGCCTACCAAAACATCCACATTATGGGACATTGATTTAGTATGTGTTTATTCATAGATTGATGTTGGTTATTTGGGGTCTTTCATGGGATGTAATGGATCCTCAGGATTTTGAGTACTCTTGTCCTCCTTCTTGGGAGGCTCATCTTTGGTTTCTAGATTTTAGGTTTCTATAGTGTTAGGACTAAAGGGTTTATAGCCCTTAGTCTTATGATCTTTTGCCTTTTTCTTTTTTTAAGACTACTTTATCTATGAATAAAAATAATGTAAATGTCTTGTTTGAAAACGAATACGACATCTAAAAGTTGTGTTTCCATAATCCAAAGTTTGGATCCATTGATAGGATCCATGCTTCAATAAAATACAATCAAGGAGTATTTTGTGTACAAAAATCTCAACATAGATAGATGCATAAGTGAATAAACCATTCACTATTCTTTCAGTATCCATTTTTTTGGAGACCAAGGTATTTTTTATGTCCATTAGAAACTTTTGGAGATAAAAAGGAAGAGGAATATTTGGTGGCTTGACCCATATTGGCATTTTTGTTAGTACCATCATTGAGGAATCAAATTATGGAAATGAAGGGGAGATTAAAAGAGTGGAACTACCCCAAGATTACGACACATGCCTGAGGAATTTCTCTACATTTTCATGGTAGGAAAATTGTACCACAAAAAAACCTCTAGAGCAAAGATATATGTCACATTTTTTAGTCTAGGTTGAAAAAAAACACTAGTGTAAATATGTCAATTTAGTCTAGAAACCATTAAATCTATAGATAATGGTTACATATTAGAGTTCAAACAAGAGAAAATTTACCTCTTCGTTATTGATATCGAGTATTGTGTTTGTTTTGACTTTTTGAAAATATATGGGCCTAGAAGAAATGAAGGTTGTTCTAGTGCTTTAGATTAACGATGAGCCAGATATTCATATGATACCGACAGTGTTGCATCCTTGTAGGAGATTGAATCTCTAGGATTCATGGATCTCACATCCCACCCTTGCAGCCTCAATGTCAAGACAATGGTGGAATTTCTTAATATGTCATAATCATGTCCCTGAGATAAATATTGAAGTTGATTCTCTTCATGAAGAATAAATTATACATAGAATGGAAAACCCAATTGACTCTCTAAATTCTATTTTAGCTTCACCACACTATCCAAACCATAAATATATAAAAGGAAATAGTTCATGTTAAGGGTTCTAATAAAAATATGAATTCTCTTCCCTATTCGAATCCTCCCACAAACCTAGAATGAGCTAGGAATAGACTTTCTCTTGGTGTGTCCAAACCAATCAATGAGAAATGAAGATTGTATGCACATGGATATAAACCAAAAAAGACCATAGGAAAGGGGATGAGACTGCATAATCGATATTGATAGCATACACGAGCTTGATTAAGGCACATATAAAATCATAGGGAGTACATAACTAGGAAGATCCACAAAATGGTTGTCCTCTACATAATATAAGAAAAACCTCTGATTTGCTAGCTTAGAATACTGGAGATATGTTAATAAAACCACCCTCGATTGACAACTTAGATCCAACCATTTTTCAATCTGAAAAAGATGAATAATAACATTAGCTTGAGGAGGAAAACAAGCAACAAACCCAAAATATTTCCTATAACAACTGGTGACCTTCACCTTGGATAAAATATGCCCTCCTAATCCATAAAGTGATAGATGTCTGGATAATTTCTTTATCTCAATATCATGAGCCACACCAAGCGATGCCCCATAAAACTTTTTTTGTACTCAAAAGCCTAATGTGTAGATATAACTCCATATTTCTCCCTCCTATGGTAGAATACTTAAACTCTACAGTTTCCAGGTAGGAACACACTTATCCTAATATATCAAAGAATTTTTTATGGTTCAAATAGCCCACAAAATTATTGAATGGATGCATCTCCATGATTTTAAACATGTATCAGAGAAGAACATATTAACATAGTCCTTAATGGTAGCTTCACTCTAGATATTAGCAAGATTAATTTCATTCATGAATGCACCCCATACATTCCTATTGTATTCATAGGTACAAGAAAAATGGTTATAAATAATATACATCATATAACTAGCATATAACCACCTAGTAACTAGCATATAAACCACAGAAACTCAACCATAATATCACCATCATAATCAACCCATATAATCGTGGATCAAAATATAAAATACCTCTTATTAACATATCAAAATGAAAACCAGGTTAGGGACTTCCATATACCACTTGACCATACTTTGGGTTGAACCAAATATTCCTTTCAACTAGTCATCCCTATGCCATATTCAAGCATGAATGTAAGATCTCATGGAATAAACCAAACACAACCAAACCAGGGCTTCCAGAGTCCAAACCACCTCTACCATCAGCTAGTGATTCCACCTCAATGCAAGACATCACTAACCATCACCAGATTGGTGTCCATCCTAGCTGTCCAAGGCTCTAGATCATTTTTTCCAACCAAGTCTTCTAGGACTAGTAATTAAACCCACAACTAACATTGGGATTCTAGAGAGTTTGCCCAGCCAAGTCTCTAGGACTAGTAACTCAACCCACCAAGGTCTCTAGAGCATTTTTCCAACCAAGACTTCTAGGACTAGTAACTCAACCCAAGTTGTTATAGGGTTTTCAGATAATTTTTGCAACCAAGGTTCTAGGAACTAATAACTAAACCCACAATCAAAGGAACATGAGCTCCAACAAGAAAACAAAAGGTAAACCCACAACAACATGGCTATCTAGGAAATTACAAGGCTAGCCAAAACCACTATCAATCCAAACAATCCTCCATGCCAATGAAAAATCATAACCTAGAAACCACATGCATATTTCATGGATGCCAAAACTAGAAAGGAAACCATACATGAAACTCGATACCTCCAAAATAATCCAGTTGTAGCTACTAATCCCATTTTCATATTGCGGTTCTCTTCCTTTTCCCTCTTTATCCAAATCCCAAATATGCCACACTCCTCCAATCATGCTCTAAGAAAACTCTAAGTTTCCAAGAGTATGAGAGAGATAAGAGAGAGAGATCTCCAAGCTAAAACTGACGAAAGACCATGAACTGATTCTTAGAAGCCTTTTTATCATTACGACCTCTCTTTTATTCATTTTCCAGTGATTTTTACTTCAATTTCCTTCTCATGCAAATACATGACCTTTCATGTCCATTTTTTCTATTTTCCATTATTTTCATAAATAAAATGTCAATTAATAGCTTTTTGTCTTCGTTATTACATTTTTCGTTGGCTTTTTCCAATTTCCTTAGCCATAATAATCCAAATTAACACCCACTAGGATGTTTTTCCCACCATTCAACTTGGAATATGTGTCCCATGACCTTGGTCTTATATTTTCTTACATGGAAATTTCAATTAGGGCTATTATGGAACCCTCCCCCTTTGGGAAAGACCATCCTCGGTGTTCAATGACACCTATAAACCAGCAAACCTTTGAAAACTAAACATACTACCTATGGAGATTTATAACACAACTTGTTGCAATATTTATAATGACCATTGTTGATATGATAGTCATATTAGTTTTTGGAGCTTTATAACACAACTCATTACTATATTTACAGTAATAACTGTTAGCCTTGTTGGCAAATGGCCTAAAAAGGGATCCAAATATGCTCTTTAAAGTCTCCATAAGCTAGCAAAATCATGCCAATGGATCCAAATATGCTCTTGAAATCTTTAAAATTTTCTTAAGATCATCCAAAGATCAATACAAGTGTAGGAGGAGAACCCTTAAAGGGGAGGAAAAACACTACCCAGAGGCTAAAACACTGAAAAAATAGTGAAAAACCACATATCAAAGGCTTCAACTAAAAAATCACAACAGTTATCTGATCTGGCTGATCAACGGTCCAAATCTCATCGATGGATTGCATCGGCAGGTTGCTATCGGTAGAGGCAATCGACGGGTATTGATGATTACAGAGTGGAACTTGTGATAGCAATCGATGATTAAATGTGGACAATCAATCAAGCGCGTAGATCAACAACCCATGTTACATCAGTGGATTGCAATCAGAGAAACCTTAAGGGGTGGGGCCTTTACATATATATGTGTGTGACCTGATTAGTAGACCTGATGACATTATAAGTATTATTGCATAATATTTCAAGTCCACGGGAAGGCCATTTTTAATGCATTTTTCGTGTATTTTGTTATTTAACAAAATACAATGGGAGCCTTGGGAAGTGCTAATGCAATAAGTCCTGGACCCGAAAGGGTTCGAGAATGAAATATATAATATTTGAAGTCTAGAGGGAGCCACTTTTTAATATATTTCCCATGTTTTTTAAGTATTACAAAATACAAAGGGAACTAAGGGACTAGGCCACTTGTGATAGGCGACAACAACACAAAGGGTGGACCCGATAGAAAAATAAGCCATATTTAAGGACTTTTGAAGTCTGGAAGGATAGAGATTGGCGGGATTTACAGTGTTGCAGCATTTTCTGTGTAAAAACAGAAAACAATCATTGGAAACATTTAAAGGGATTATAAAGGTCCGAAGACCCATTCCACCACATAATAGAGGCCGGGAGATAGATTGCCGGGAAGTAGAGGCCAGAAAGTGATCATGGAGTATCATAGCATGCACAGCTCATCCAAACAAACAGAAACATCATGGAGCAGCACAACGCAACACAGCCAAATCAACCCAAACGATGATGTAGCATCTCTGACATGGGAGAGCTCCCTGCCAGCACTGCAAAATACCAAAATGAGGTTATTTTGCTGCCAGAAGAAGAAACCTCCGAGCCATGCTTGCCTAGTCATGGCATCAAACCATTAAAATGACATAGAGGATAGATTAAGACACTCTGAGCCTTTGAGAGCTCAGGAACATTGTAAAAGGCCTATAAATGGCTGAAAGAAAGATGTAACAAGGGTTCAACTTCTGGAGACTGTAGAGACTTTGCTACTCAAGCATCTCATCTTCATTCTAGTAAATATAAGCTTCTGTTTTTGTTATATGTTCAATATCCATTTTCTCTTCTGTTCTAAGCTTGCACTTGAACATGTTGTTTTTGTTTCTTCTGTATCTAATTCCAGATAACTGTCATCTTATCTCTGCTTTGATAAATTAGATTTGCAAGCTTCTTTTATTGCCTGTAGATAACCATTCATATGTGTTTATATATGCATCTGTCAATACATTCAGTATTCTTATTTACTGCTTGTAGCTAGCCATTCATATGTGTTTATATATGCATCTGTCAGTATGGTCAGTATTCTCCATTTATCCATTGAATCTACAAACTATTGAGCATTAATGGTCTAAATCGTTGGAAAGTTGAGGGTGTTCATGCATGTCTTCAGTAAAAACAGAGTTGAAACAGTTATCTGGCTTGATCCAAACCATCATCCATTCCAATAGTTCAAAGAAAAATATTGAATATTATACGTTACCAGGCATCTCTCAGCTGCAACCTAGGAGAGTTTCCTGAGTGATAACATAATTGGCGCCATTGCTAAGGAGAGGAGACTGAACCTCAGCTTCCCTGGGAGATGACACAGATCTAGCTTTGATGAAAGACAAATTCTGGGCACTTTTTTAGTTGTAATCATCTATTAGGTGACTCTACTGAAGGACAAGGCTCTTGGCAACTCCACTTCATAGTTTTGGCTCAGTTTGTGAGGCATACTCGGAGAAATCCTCAGAAGCCACAAGTTGCCCCAGTACCTAACCCTGAAAAAATCATCAAAGATAGAAAGGTATTGTAGAAAGGAGCATTAGGTTCAGGTAAACCTAAACAATCTCCTATATCTCTTCAAGAAAATCCTGTAATAGAACAAATACATGTTGAAAGTAAAGCATCTAATACTAGTAGCGAAGAAAAACTCTCAGAGATTCATAAAGCTCCTTATTCTTTAGGTTCTCCTTTTTTTGTGAGCCTAAAGGAAACCTCGCCTCCTATCCATCATACTCCTTTAGTCTTATGAGTCACTCCTTAGCCCTCTATCATTTAGACTGCCAATACTCTTTTAGCCACCAAAGCTATGGCAAGTCCACAAGCACCTACCAAAATGGAAAGAATCATAGCTGCTAGGTATGGACCTCTAATACTGCCCACTCCTTTCAATGCCATGCCTACTAGAGAATATCATAAGTATATGCCTAAGTTCACTGGTACTGAAGGTGTTACAGCTGAACAATATCTTGAATAATTCTATAGCTATGCTGATAACCTAGACATTAGTGAAGATTATGTCTAGATGAGAGTCTTTGTCTAAAGCCTAGATGGAGAGGCTAGAAAATGGTTTAGAGAACTGACCCCAAGATCTATAGCATATACTGAGGCTTTAGATGATGCATTCCTAAAGCATTCGAGGGATAAGAAGGATCTCCTCTACTACGACACTGAGTTTGGGAACTTAAAGAGGGAAAATGGTGAGTTGTTGTCTGATTTTAATAAGAGTTTTAACGGCATGGATAGAAAGATACCAGTTGAAGTAAAAACCACCACTACCTCTGCTAGACTCATCTATGTCAGTGCCTTTGATTCTGACTTCTGTTTACTATTGAGGGAGAGGTCATGTGCTACTTTGGCTGATATGCAGGATGCAGCCTTGGAAGTAGAATCAAACATCATGGTTGTAGAGAAGCTCAAGGGGAATGTTGATAGAAGGAGATAGAGGGGTGAGTCTTCATCATATTCAGATCCCAATATCGATAAAATGACTACGATGATAGAGTCACTAGCCTTTGAGATCTCCAAATTAAAGGTTGAGCAGCACCCTGTGAAAGGAAGAGTTCCTAATATATTTGCTCCTAGAAGCCCAAATCCATATACAAGAGCTAATGAGCAGTTACAGATTTTCCAAAGAAGCAAAGATGCCAATGAAGACCAAAGGGTGAAGACCCATTTTCAAAATGCAGTCACGGAGGAAGATAAGTTTGAAGAATATGATGAGATCCATTGTATGGAAGGCAAAGGCAGTGCCCCTTTTTTGACCTTAGCTACCTATGAAAATTCATTATTCAATGACCAAATTAGCCAAGAGTGGGATGGTGAAGCTGTTCTACAAACTGAAGATCAACAAAGATATAATTTGAGGTCGAAGATGAATAATGCCAAGGAAATTCCTGTTCAAAGAGCTGATGTCCCTAGAGTACAACAAGCTAATAAGCAGAAGCAATTGACAGCTGATCCCATCATCCTCAAAGCTCTAGCTCATGAGGTAAGAGGCCTTGACAAGTCTTCTTCTCCTTTTAGTTTTCAATTAGAAATTCAAAAGCTAAGAATACCTATGCCTCTAATTTAACTAGTGAAGAATGAGTCCTTCAAAAGATCCATCCTTGAGGCCCTTGAGCCTCAAGTCATCTAAGCCTCCACTGACTATGTAAATCTACAAGATGACCAACCAGCTGTTATTCTTAGCTAAATGATTGAAAATTGTGAAGACAACTCCCCATCATTCTATGTCTCTTTGACTATTCATGATAAAATACTTCACAACTGCATTCTAGACACTGGAGCCAGCCATAATCTAATGCCCAACGATGTCATGGATAATTGGGTCTTGACATTACCAAGCATTATCATGACTTGTTTTCCTTTGACTCTAGAAAAGTGAAATTCCTGGGATTAATCAAGGACCTAGCCATCACTTTGTCACAGCTACCCATGAAGCACATGATGATGGATATTGTGGTAGCAGATGTTCCCCCCGAGTTTGGCATGTTACTTTCCAGAGGATGGAACAAGAGATTAGGTGGAACATTGTAAAATGATCTATCCTATGCTACTGTCCCAGTTTTTGGAGGTGAAAATAGGAGATTGTACAGAGAGGCCTAGTTGGCTTATATTATTAGTGATGAAAGGAATCCCACTAATCATCCCATCTACGCTGTTGATATTAATTTTGGAGCTTGTTTTCTTTAGATTTAAGAATCTCACTTGGCCTCTACACAGTTTAAATAACTAGTTTGCCAGATCATAGAGGAAGAAGGCCCACATATTTGGGATATGTTCTTTGATGGGGATTGCCCTAAGGAAGCCACCAGAGTAGGTGTAGTCCTTGTGTCCCCCACACTGGAATGCATTGATTCATCTTTTATATTAACTTTTTAGGTGAACAAAACCTTCCAAGAAAAACATCCAAGGCTAAAAGCATACAAAGATTGGTGAAATATAGACCATCTCTGCCTTACAAAGTCAAATGATGCAAATTTTTTGAAGAGGATGATCAAATTAATAGGCTTCTACATGTCTTTGATGAGTTTGCTGAAATTCACATTGACCAAGAAAAGAAACCTTTGACAGAAAGGCAAAAAGGGTCAATTTTCAGTTTGGTGACCGTGTTCTTAAATGGGATGCATTGAAGGAAAATATGGGCAATATTTTCATTTTGCACAATTTAGAGGGAGGAGATGTTTTTGGTGGCCCAGTCAATGGGCAGTTTTTGAAACTTTATTTCATTTAAGTATTTAAAGCCTTGGTATTATAAATATATTTTTTCCAGCTTTTATTTCATTGCAAAATAGAATCCATGCCCAATGGAACACTAGAAGGAAGACTTAATTTTGGTTTTATAGGAAAGGCATTATTTTAGAGTTCTTGAAACCTCATAGGGAGGCTTTTATCCCCAAAAGGAGCCAGTGTTAGCCTTGTTGGCAAATGGCCCTAAAAGGGATCCAAATATGCTCTTTAAAATCTCCATAAGCCAGCAAAATTGTGCCAATGGATCCAAATATGCTCTTGAAATATTCAAAATTTCATTAAGATCATCCAAATATCGAAACAAACGTAGGAGGAGAGCCCTTAAAAGGGAGGAAAAATACTACCGGGAGGCTAAAACACTGAAAAAACAGTGAAAAACCACATATCGGAGGCTTAAACTAAAAAAACATAGAAGTTGTATGATCTGGCTGATCAACGGTCTAGATCTGATCAGTGGATCGCATCAACGGATCTGATCGGTGGTCATAATCGGTGCAAGACACCCCTTGTTACACTAAAATTTGTCACCATGACTATTTGCAGTTAATATGGCTCCATCAATAGTCATATTATCCTCCTTGTCAAGCCTTATACCTCTGCTCTCCATGTCAAACTTCAAAAAAGAGAAAAAGTCATTAAAAATCATGTTTATCTCTGGGTACGCAGGTTCTCTCTACCTTGCCTGCGTGTATGCATCCCAAGCTCATTGTACCTGCATACTTGTACGCTCTGTAAGTCAAGGAATGGGTGCGTACTCCTGTAAAGGTCAAAAGGCGCGAGTTTCATCTTAAAAAAGTTACTTGTGGTCACTTCTAGAGCTTTCTAGAAGAGTGTTTGACGTGTATTGAGCGCCTCCAGATGGTTCATGCATCCCTATGATAGAGGAACTTATCCCATCAAGAGAGGAGCTACCCCATCCAAAAGAGGGAGTATCCCATTGATGTTGGAACTGAATAACTTCCTCTAGAACACTATAAATACAGGCATTGGGCCAAGGGAGGGGAGGTTGAAAGCTGAACATTCCAAAGGGTAGATGCTGCTGGAATTAGGACTTCCATTGTAAGCTTGTGAGGAGAGATTACCATCCTTTCTTGTTTCATTTGGAAGTGGGTGAGCTTGTCAAAGTAGAGGAAAACTCTTGCTGGACCCTGGGAGGAACTTGCACAACACCAAGGCTCAAGTTGTAATGGTTTCTTTTTTGTTTCCTTAATACAAATAAGTAGATTCTTCTCAATGATTTGTTGTTAATGAATTGTTTCATATACTCCTTGGTCTATATGTTGAATATGCTTTGTTTTATGGAATATTCAGGTGTTATGTAATCTTTTGATTTTTAGTGTATGCAGGTTTCAAAGTGAAGGAGGAGCTCATCTGGATCGACGAGGCTAGACTGCTACAACAAGCGTTGGACTTGAGGTAGGATCGAAAAACACTTGGTTTCTCATAGAATAATACATGTTTAGAGAAGGATTTCTCTTAATTGTCTTGTTTGTCACTAGAGAGTCTTAGGCTCCTAGGGAGGTTAGTTTTGTCAGCAAAAATAACTCTTTCCGCATGACAAATTGCCGACTCCACTGGGGAATCCATTGATGTCATTGATTTTTCCTTTGAGTAATACTTTGATCTGAAAAGAGTCATTTCTTTTTTGTTTTTTGATTGTTTGACTATGTTTTTGGGTGGGCTAGCTTAGAGTTAAGTTAGAATTTAGTTTTTCTTAATTTTTCAGTAGTACGCACCCTCTAAGTTAGACACAGTGCGTACCTGTACACACTGTATCTTTGTACACAGAGCGTGGACTCACCTGGTTAAACAGGCTACCTGCGTACCCTGTCAAAATTGAGAAAATTTCAATTTTATCCATTTTTTCCCTTTAGATTTTTTTTTCATTAGTCTTTACTGCCCAGATCCGCTAGTTGTCTGTCAAAAATCTTCACCTAAACTTGTCCCATTAGTATCAAGAGTTTTAGTGAAATTCATTGAAGTTTTAGCCTTAGGGTTTGATTTTTGCATTGGTCCTGTAGTGGCTTTGACTTTAGAAGTTGTAGAACCTTAGATCTCTCTGGTTTTGTCAGTCTTCTTAGGAGTTGGACCAGTCGTAAAGTCTACCTGTGTGAGCAACCTACCTTTGTGTTGTCTCTTTGCGAAATTTCAAAAATAGCTTGTTGATTGAAGTTGTGAATTTCATTCTTAAGAAAAGAACAAAAAGAGTTTGATTTTTTGTTTTGATTAGTTTATGATTCTGCATGAACTAGTCCTTGGTTTGATTGTTGCTGAGTAAAACATCCCGGAATCATCTTAGTAGGCTTTTTCCTCTTTAGATTTGCTTTTAGGTAAATTTCCTTTTATTTTATTTTGAGTGAGTTTTTCATAGATTTTTATAGATCTTGAAATTTCTTTTGATTAGATTAATTTTACATGCTTTATTAGATAGGAAAAATACAAAAAGATCTCCTTTGCAAAGTTTGTTTTAAGTAGCATTTGAAGTTTTTGAAAGAGAAAGGATTTTTCATGCAAGTAATGAGTGGTCATGTGTTGTGTGCTTGGAAAAGATAAAGAGACTGTTTCTTTGATTGTCTATTAAGAAAGTTGCTTTTATCAAAAGTTTGCATT
>APFE031545655.1:56069-82957 GCA_000404065.3 Pinus taeda | reverse complement strand
GGTTGGACTCCGGATGTAAGATTTTTCTTTCCTGAGATATTCTCTGCTACTCTGATATTGTAAATTTCACAGAGAGTTTAATACAAAGGCAGTGGGATTTCTTCAAAGAGGTGTTCTCTCTTGGTCTCTTGATGATGTGTGGCTTGAAGTTGCAGGATTCCTGTTCATTACATGACTCAATAAGTTTTCTAATGGCTCAGTATGTTATGAATGTTTCCAGTTATTCCATATGTTGTTCATATTTCCTGTCTCTCATGTTTTCTCTGTGTTCAAAACTCTAGACAGTAAAGAAAAAGAATAGCTCCAGGATTTAGTTATTCACTACCCTGAGCTCAATCTGAACTGCCTCGTATGTTTTTCTTCTTCTAAAACGTTTAGAGTGTAATTCTTGAATGCTACCTTTAAACCACCCCATGACTGTGCATTGTTGTTTTAAGAATTCAAGTGATTGCTCTTAGATGACATGCCTTTTCCACAAATATACGACCTAAAGTAACGAAATCTTCATTGTTCATTACTAGTTGTATATGTATCACAATCAAAATTTCACATTTTGTCCCATGAAATGCACACAGGCCCTAGTTTTTTCCCCTCACCTGAATCAAGATTTCAAGAGAAACACTCCTAGACCCCATTGCCCAATGGATTAATCATCTGTTGATATATTTCAGAAAAAACAGAAGCATCCTCCCAACCAAATACACAAAAACAACCCAAAAACTCAACTCACAACTAGCCTAAGATCCTCACTGAAAGCAGTGATAAACCCAATAGAGAGAGCCCTCTCTGACTGCAGCTGGGCTAGAAGCTGCAGCTCAAAGTTTGGTTAGTGGTTACCCCGGCCGTATCCTCTTGTGAGTCAAAGAGGACAACCTGGGTGTTAACAGTTCCTACTGTATATCCTGTTCTCTTGATGTTTCTTGATCCGTTTCTTACTCCTCCTCACAATCTATGTAGAATAACTTCTTCTCAGAACACTTATGACCTTTAGTGTACTTGATATGACAACTATAACAAAGCCCTTTTACATTTTTTTCTTCCAATTGTTTTGGTGTCAACCTTGTAGGTTATAGAAGGCTACGAGCAACAACACTTACATCTTTGTAGTTGTGATTGGTAGACTTTCTTGTTGCCATAATTTTTCTTTCAACTTTTTTTGCCACCCTAAATGCCTTCTCCAATGAATTAGGTTCCCAAAGGAGAACCTCATGTTGGATGTTATCCTTTAAAGTCCCTATGAAGAAATCAATCATATGCAACTTTGGAATATCCTTTACCCTTATATTTAATTTTTTGATGTCCTCAATGTGCTTCACCATTGAACCTTTTTGTTTGATATTTATCAATTGGCTAAAGAAGGTATTTCTCTTTGTATTCTTATAATGTGCTATCATTTCCTCTGTAAAAGTGGTTTATGACAACAAAGCTATTGATACCATACAAACCAATATTTTTCTAAATATAAAGATGTAATGCGTACCTTTTGTGTGTTCAACACATCATGTAGATGAAATAATTGCTCCATCTGTAGTATCCATTTCACTGGATCCTTGTCATCAGACTTCCTTGTATCAATATTTGGAATGTGGCTATTCTTCAATCCACTATATGAGTCGCTAAAATCATAATTTTTAATCCTTTTATCCACATCATGATTTTCATGGAGTACCTTGTCACCACTAGGAAGTATTTCTTGTAGCAATTTTGTAAAACTTTCCTTCAAACCTTCCACATCCCTTTTCAAATGTGTTTTTAAACCATCCTTCAAAAATTCCATCTTTACATTCATCTTTGCTTCCAATTCTTTTTGGGTTACTCTTTGTGAGAGTGAAATATGTTGTACTTGATCTTGCAATTTTGATATATCATGCAACATTTCTTCGTCTTCTTCATGTCTCATAGAAGAGATTTATGGTTGCTTACTTGGTGTGTCCATTTTTTTATTTTGATTCATTTTGAAATCAACCAATGATATCTATACTTTACTATGCCCTTTGAATCACTTCAAACTTATTTTTCAAACAAACGTTATGCAAAATTTAACAACTACAACACCTTTTCCTTTCTTTTTAGGACCTTGATATTGACGCTATTGTATCTCTATAATTTAGAATCTCCAAGGTTTGAAATTTTGTCCTGCAGTATCCCTATGAGTCTTCTTTCCAACCCAAAAATCCATATTAATATTGGACTCTTCATGAAATATTTATTCCCAATCTCCCACAATGACCTGATTATAGACTAGTTCAACAAAGCGAACTTGTACAGAGTGCCACATGTCAATGTCGCAACCTTAGGACCTAACAATGATATCTAAAAAACTATAGTCTATGCTATTTCATTAAATTTTTATGATATTCAAATCTGATGCTCGGAGAGAAATTTATGATGATTTTCCTTAGACCTGTTTGAGGTGGAATTTTGGAGCCTACATAAAGCCTACCTTCCTCGTATAATATCTATGAAAATATAGCGAGACAAGGTATAAAATTCATACAAATGGTTCACCAATATTTTTCTGCCATGTGGTTGCAATTTCAACTTCTTAATATTCTTATAAAAATGTTATAGCCAAAATTCCAAGATTACCTATTTGAAGAAACAAAACTCTAGAATCCAAAGCTTTGATACCAAATGTTACGCAACCAACTCACAAAATAGAAGAAGAGATAGATCAATGACTTAAAAATTAGACTCTTTGAGGGGGCAACCCCCTTTACATTACAAAAATGAAAACTTTATGGATGATACAAATGACAAGACCTCCTTTCTATATATAGGAGTCTAAGGGGTCATAATATAATTAAAGCCTATATAACAATAGTATTATAAGGGAACAACAATAACAATAAGGGGCCACACTAGTATTATAGGGACCTAAAAATCCTCGAAATAAATACATGGAATTGATCCTCATATTATAGAATATGAAATCATCACTTGTGAAGGGGCCAAGCTTATTTGGAAACAACTCCACCCATTAAACCCTTGCAAATTTGTTTCTATCAAGGAAGAAGTCAATAATCTTCTCAAAGCTAAATTCATCTATCTAGTTCCCTTGATAGAGTGGGTTTCCAATATCGTTCCTATCATCAAGAAACATGGTAATATTTGTGTTTGTGTCGACGGTATGGATTTTAATTATACATGTCCAAAAGATAACTACCTAACCTTATTTGCTGATTAGGTAATTGACAAATGTGTCAATAGCAAAATATTTTGCTTCATGGATGGTTTCTTTGACTATAACCAAATATATATCAAACATGAAGATTAGCATAAATCGAATTTCATTTTTCCTTGGGTTATGTTGTTAGGCCCCTATCATACTAGTGTATTCCTTTATTATTATTGTCATTGTAGCCCCTTATTGTTATTTTTGTGCCCATGTTGTCGCCATATTGTTATTAGTGTGCCCCATAGAAGCCCACTATTGTTATTGTTGTGCCCTTACATTATTATTGTTATGTCAGCTTTGACTATATTGTGACCCCTTAGACTCCTATATATAGAAAGGAGGTATTTTCATTTGTATCAACCAAGAATTGTTCATTTGTGTAATTTCAAGGAGGTTTCCCCTCGAAGAGGTTGATTTCAATGTTGTTACTCTATCTTTTCTTCTATTTTGTGAGCTAGTTGCATAACAATTCATATCAGAGATATGGATTTTGAAGTTTTGCTGCTTCAAACAGGTCATCATGGGATTTTCACTATAACGTTTTTTCTACGACATTTTGGAAGTTAAACTTAAAACCCATTTGGTCTGAAATCGTGATGAACCTCGAGTGCGAATTTCAGATCTTGTCTCGGTATAGTTTCGGAGAGATGATCCATGGACGTAAGGTTTTTTGTGGGCTCTCGAATTATATCTCAAACAAGTGAATTTGGAAAAATTGTCATAACTCTCTTTGAGCATGAGATTGACATTTTGTAAAAATTTATTGAAAGAGAATGAACTTTAGTTTTCTTTCGATCGTTTTTAGGTATGAAGGTCGAAACAATGACACGTGGCACTTCCTACAAGTTCGCTCTACTGAACCAGTCTATAATAAGGTCATCGTGGGAGAGTTGGAATAACTCTTTCTTGGAGAGTCCAATATTGATCAGGCTTGTGGGGTTGGAACAAGGACTGAGAGGGCTAGCATAGGATGAAATTTCAGACCTTGTAGGTCTTTAATTATAGAGATACAACCGATTCGATATAAAGCTCCTACAAAGCCAAATAAGAAAGAAAATGGAAGCACCTAGTAAGCAACCTGAAAGCTCTAACATGACTCATGAAGAAGAGGAAGAAATAAAACATGATATATCAAAATTAGGAGACCAAGTGCAACAAATTTCACTCTCACAAAATGTAATAGAAGCTAATATGGACAGTTTAAAGAAATTCATGGAAGCTAAGATGGATGGTTTAAAGAATGGTGTGGAAGCTAAGATGAATGGCGTGGAATCTAACTTGGATGACATGGAAGCTAAAATGGATGGCATGGAAGCTAAGATGGATGGTAAAGAAGCAAAATGTAAAGGAAACATGGAAAATTTGAAGAGAGATTTCACAAAGTTGCTACAAGAAATTCTTACTAATGGTGAAAGTGTAGTAAAGGAAACACATGATGAGAACAAAAGAAATGTTAATCATGATTTCATAGACTCTAACATTGGATTGAAAACCCACCATGTGTTGATCTAAAGATGATATGAGGTTGTCATTGATGTCATCCAAGTGGCACCAGGGGCTACCTTGATCTTGCAAGGGAATTTTTACTTAACAACTTACTCCATTTTGAGTCAAGGATATTCTAGATAGTTTCTACTTGTCAAGATGTTTATGTTGATATATGACACACCAAGTAATTCTTCATGGTTTGAGAGATATTCATGTTTGAAGTTAGTAACCCAATTAGTGGGCTAAAACCCTATGGGGTTGTCGCATGGCACTCATAATTGGTTTTGTTCATTGAGTAGTCATTAATTAATAATTTTTTAAGCTCCTAAAATCCCTCCAAAATTCTCTATAGAAGCCCCTCCCAACTCTATAAAAAGAAATCTCATATATCCTTCAAATGTAGTGATCATGGAATTTTCGCTATAACATCATTTCTGAGAAGTCTTAGATTCTGAAATTAAAACTCATTTGATTCACAATCCTGATGAAGGTCATGACCAAATTTTAGATCTTGGTTCTTTATATTTTTGGATATATTATCTGTGGAAGTTAGGGTTTTTGCAAGCTGCTGAATTTCATCTCAAAGAAGTGACCTGTTAGCTCTGCTACATATCTTTGATATTGGAGGATCAGAAATAAGCTTGGTCCTTGGTTATGCTCACAGGAGGCCTATATTGGTCATTCTCACCTTTTCCTTTACCCCACTCATCCTCCCTTCATCTCCATTTCCCGCGCTTTTCTATTAAAAATCATATAAAAACCCCTTTCTCTTAAGCCCCAAGTGCTAAACCCCACAACCCCATAAAACTATGCCCATATGACTGCCCGCCTTCATAAACTCATCACCATAACCTCAGCTGTTGATTTCCACATGCCGATATAATAGCTCCCATCGCAGTGACTTATGCGATCGTTTCCATGGAGCGCAATCGTCTCTGCCAAAGATCCAATGACAATCGCTCTCCCCGCGCCCACAACGTGACAGAATGTTAACATGCGATGGAGGGTGCTTTTCCTCTCTCCTCCTCTGCCATGCGTCACACGCTGAATGGGATTGCTCGCCCTCGCACTTTACTGCCTAACGCCCCAACGGTGGTGTGATCGATACCACTTACTGCTTAACCACCCGACCCCACCCATTAACAGCCATGTGCTTTCGCTGTCCGATCACCGTTGGATCTACCCAACTAAGATCCAATGGCCCATGCTCATTCCGCTCCCACTTCTTCCGATATCCCACCCCAAGCCATCTTCGCCATCTATCCTCCCGATCCAATGACCGATCTCTCTCCTTCATCCAACCCATCCACTCGCCATACAGTTCACGACCCTTGACCGCTCCGTGCACCTAAAGGATGAAGGCGGCCAGCTCACCAGTACCAGTCATAGTTGCACCTCAACAACCACATTCAATAGATAGTATGGCTAAGGAGGAAAGGTATAGAGCACGAGCAGATAACTGCATTTATCAGTTATGGAACTTCAGGGATACAAACACTTCAGCTACCGAACAGGACAGCAGAGCACCTGTAAAGATCAGATTCATCCACCAAAGCAAGTAAGTGCATTCAGAGACTCCATGAGGCAGTTAAATGCAGTTGGTGGTCAATTATGACCCCTCCATACCTAGAATGGCCAAGTGCCTTTGTAATGAAACTCTATATATACCCACAAATAAGAAGTAATCAGGGTTGATGGTTGATGTGTTGATGTAAGGTTCAACTTCTGGAGACTGTAACTATTTTGATACTTGCAGTGTCTCGTCTTCATTTCTAGCTAATACAAGCTTCTTTTGTTGTTAATTGCTCACTTTCCATTTATCTTC
Organism: Pinus taeda; assembly: GCA_000404065.3. Classification (NCBI taxonomy): domain Eukaryota; kingdom Viridiplantae; phylum Streptophyta; class Pinopsida; order Pinales; family Pinaceae; genus Pinus; species Pinus taeda. The sequence goes on along the minus strand of APFE031545655.1, from coordinate 76,466 downwards.
TCTTCCAAGATATTCTTGATATGCTTTATTCCTGAACTCTTTATGTTTAGCATTAGAGTAGCTGTCATCCTACCTCTGTGTTAAAATCTCGCATGTATCATTGAATAAGTTATTTAGGTTTCTCTTCATCTGGTGCAAGAGAGTTGTCATCCTATCTGTGCATTAGTAGATTAGATTTGCAGACTTCTTTACTGATTGCAGCTGGCCATCACATGGTCTTGTGCAAATACTGGTGTGGTCAGTATTCTCCATATTCACCCAATCTTAAATTGTGAGTAGTTGGTGGTTTAAAGCCTTGTAGTCTGGGGGTTTTCACGCATGTCTGGAGTCAAGCAAAGTAGAAGTGGTTATCTGGATTAGACAAGCATCATTCCTTCCATTCATCCATTTGCAACAATAAGTTGAGTTTATATGTTACTAGGCATCTCCGAGTTACAACCTAGGAGAGTTTCTTGGAATCCTAACATAATTGGCGCCATTACCGGGGAGAGGAGATTGAATCTCATCTTCCCTGGGAGAACAACACAACTCCAGCTTTGATGATAGACAAAGTCTGGACACATTTATAGTTGTAATCATCTATCTGGCGACTCTACTGGAGGACCAACCTAGTGGCGATTCCACATTACAGTTTTGGCTCAGTTTGTGAGGCATACTCAGAGGAATCCTCAGAAATCACCAACTAGCCCAGTGCCTAACCCTGAGAAGATTGTTAAGCAAAGAAAAACATCATAGAAAGGGGCATCAAGATCAGGTAAGCCTAAACAATCTTTTGTATCTCTGCAAGAGAAGATTATAGCTGAGAATGTACAGTTTGAAGATATAGAGTCTAGCATTGTTAGTGAAGAAATACTCTCAAGGATTCATAAAGCTCCTTATTCGTTAAATTCCCCTTTGGATCTTAGTCCAAAGAAAGCCTCCCATATAGTCCATCATATTATTTTGTCTCTATCATCTATTTCAATGCTGCCTACCGATCAACCGACCAGTATCCTTCCACCTACCCAAATCATGGCAGGCCAACAAGCACCCACAAAGATGGAAAGAATCGTAGCTTCTAGGAATGGACCCTTGGTCTTACTTGTTCCTTTGAATGCCATGTCTACATGAGAGTATCAAAAATACATGCCTAAATTCACTGGTACAGAGGAAGTAACAGCTGAAGAACACCTTGAGTCTTTTTATAGTTATGTTGATAACCTAGATACCAGTGAGGATGATGTGTGGATGAGAGTATTTGTCCAAAGCCTTGATGGAGAGGCTAGAAAATGGTTCAAAGAATTGGGCCTTACGTCTATAGCAGACATTGAAGCATTAGATGATGTATTCTTGGAGCACTGGGGAGATAAAAAAGACTTGCTATATTACCATACTGAGTTTGGAAACCTCAAGAGGGAGAACGGGGAATCATTGCCTGATTTTAATAAAAGATTCAATTGTATGTATAGTAAAATAGCAGCTGAAGTAAAGCCTACCTCCACCTCTGCCAAACACACTTATGCCAATGCTTTTAACTCTAATTTTTGCCGGCTATTGAGAGAAAGAAGATGTGCCACTCTAGCTGAGATGCAAGATGCAGCATTAGACGTAGAATCTAATATCATGGCTGCAGAAAAGCTCAAGAGTCATGCTATTAGAAGGAGGTAGAGAGATGAGGCTTATTCTTCCTCTGCTTCATCTTTAGAACCTAAATTATACAAAATGACTAAAATGATAGAGCCATTGGCTGCTGAAATATCTAAGCTGAAGGTTGAGCAGAGCTCTGGAAAGGAAAAGCTTCTAAACACATTTTCTCCTAGAAACCAAAGTTCATTCAGAAGAGAAAATGAACAATTGTAGATCATTCAGAGGGGTAAAGAAGCCAGTGAAGAACAAAGGGTTAAGATTCCTTTCCAAAACGTAGTGATGGAGGAGGAACAGTTTGAAGAAGAGGATGAAATTCATTGCATGGAAGATAAGGGTAGTGCCGCCTTTTCGACATTGGCTGCCTATGAAGAATCATTGCTCCATGACCAAACCAGTCAAGAGTGGGACAGAGAGGCTATTTTGCAGACTCATGAGCATCAAAGATATAATCTAAGGTCAAGACCAAGCAATGTCAAGGAGAATCCTGTCCTGAGAACTGTTGTCCACACAGAGCATCAGAACATTAAACAAAAGAGGCCAGTAGCTGACCCAACCATCCTCAAAGCACCAGTTTAAGAGGTAAGAGGTCCTAGTAAGTCCCCTTCCCCTTTTAGCTTTGAATCAGAAATCCAGAAGTTAAAAATATTTGTGCCTCTGATAGAACCTACAAAGAGTGAAGTTTTTAGAAAGCCTATCCTTGATTCTCTTGAGCTAAAAGCCCCACAAGCCTCCACTGACTATGTCAATTTGCAAGATGACAAACCTATAGTTGTGCTTAGCCCAATGACTAAACCTGCTAATGATAATTCCCCATCATTTTGTCTCCTTAACCATTCATGACAAAATCCTCCACAATTGCCTGCTGGACACAGGTGCCAGCCACAATATGATGCCTGAAGCTGTTATGGAAGAGTTAGGCCTTGATATCACTAGACCTTATGATGATCTATTCTCCTTTGATTCAAGAAAGGTGAAATGTCCAAGGTTGATCAAAGATTTAGCTATTACCCTAACTCAGCTTCCCATGAAGAGCATGATGATGTACATTGTGGTAGCAGATGTCCCCCCTAAGTTTGGCATGCTGCTGTCCAGAGGATGGATTAAGAGACTGGCTGGGACATTACAAAATGACTTATCTTATGCCAATGTCCCAGTCTTTGGGGGAGAAAGCAGGAGATTATATAGAGAGGTACAGTTGGCATAAATCATCAGTGATGAGAAGAATCCTTCCAATCATCCTATTTACATTGTGGACACTAATTTTGGTGCATGTATTCTCCAAATTGAAGAAGTCCAGAAGGCCTCATTGCAGCTCAAGAAACCGACAGTCCGGGTCATGGAGAGCAAGGAAGTTAGGTTTGGGAGATGTTCTTTGATGGAGCATGTTCAAGGGAAACTGCAGGGGCAGGAGTGGTGCTTATATCTCCAAAATAAGAAAGCACACATTTGTCTTTTAAGCTGGCTTTCCAAGTCACCAACAATATAGGAGAGTATGAGGCTCTAATATTGGGTCTTAACACAACTAAAGACAGAGGAATCAAAAACATAAAGGTGTTCAGAGATGCTGATCTCTTCATTCAGCAAGTGAACAAAACATTTCAAGCAAAGCACCCAAGGCTGAAAGCATATAGAGATGAGGTATGGAGACTCAAAGATTCTCTTGATAGTTTTTGTATCTCGTATATCCCTAGAGTAAAGAATCAGCTTGCTAATTCCCTTGCTATGTCTTCTAGAATGTTTATCCCTCCTATGCCTCCCAAACTAGTTTATGAAGTCCAGATGAAATATAGACCATCCTTGCCTGATAATGTCCAACATTGGAAAGTTTTTGAAGATGATGATGAAGTGAATAGGTTTTTGCAAGTCATTGATGAATTCGCTGAAATGCAAATTGATCAAGAGAATGAAGCTTCTGAGGAAAGCCCCTAGCCCCAACTTAGAAACAAAATTGGCAAAAACAACATTGTGCAACTGCCCAGCAATCATATACCTAAAGGTCTAGTTCCCTTAGAAACGTTGTTTGACTAGAATGATGTGCCTTATAAATCTTCCCAAAAAGAGGATCAATCTATAGTCTATAGGCATAATTTAGGGAGTCCAGATCATCCAAGATATGTAAACCTGTCCACCCATCTATCTACTGCCCAAAGTTCTAAATACTACAATTTAATGAAGCAATTTGCTGATGTTTTTGCCTGGGAATATAATGACCTAAAAACATATGACAAAAATATCATCCAACATAAAATTCCTCTAGAAAAAGCCACAATCCCTTTTAAATAGAAACTGAGGCCCATAAATCCTTTGCTCCTCCATCTAATTGAAAAAGAAATCAAAAAGTTGTTGGCTGCCAAAATCATAGCCCCCCTGAGATATTGAAAGTGGGGAGCCAACTTGGTATTTGTGAGGAAGAAAAGTGGAGAAATCAGGCTCTGCATTGATTTTAGAAACATAAATAAATGCTCTAAGAAAGACAATTATCCTCTACCCAAGATGGAGCATTTTCTACAGAAAGTCTCAGGAGCTAAAGTGATGTTTTTCCTTCATGGATTTTTAGGATATAATCAGGTTGTTGTGCATCCAGATGACCAAGAGAAGACTGCATTCACCACTCCTTAGGGCCCTTTTATGTATTCCAAGATGCCTTTTGGGCTGATGAATGCTGGAGCCACCTTTCAGAGAGCTATGGATATGGCATTTGTAGGATAGAAGGATAAGTTTGTCCTTATCTACCTAGATGATATAACAGTATACTCCATCAGCCATCAAGACCATTTGCAACATTTGAAGAAAGTGTTTCTGAAGTGCAAAAGGTTTGGGATTTCAGTCAATCCTAAAAATTCATAGTTTGCTTTAGAAGAAGGCAAGTTGTTAGGGCATGTTGTTTCTACTGTAGGTGTTAGAATTGACCCAGAAAGAGTAAGAGCAATACAGACCTTGTCTATCCCAAGATGAAAGAAGGATATCCAGTCCTTTCTGGGCAAGATAAATTTTGTAAGGAGGCTTATCCTAAATTTTTCAGAACTTGTAAAACACATTACCTCCATGTTGAAAAAGGGTTCAAAAATCAAATGGACTGATGCAGCAAGAAGATCTTTTGAATCCATCAAGAGAGTTATTATGGAAGCTCCTACTTTGATCAACCCAGATTACAGAAAGGAGTTCCTTTTATTTTCGTTTTCCTCTGATGACACCCTTGCAATAGTTTTTTTGCAAGCAGATGAGGAAGGTTCAGAGCATCCAGTGGCATTTTTCAGAAAAACCTTAAGGGATGTTGAGCTGAGGTATGATATCATTGAAAAACAAGCATATGCTCTTCTAAAATATTTGAAAGCTTTCAGAATTTACATTCTGCATTGCAAGGTAATTGCATATGTGCCCTCTGCTTCAGTAAAAGATGTCCTAATGCAGCCAGATGCTGATGGAAGAAGGGCTAAATGGATTGCAAAGCTTATTGAATTCAACATAGAATTGAAGCCCACCAAGCTTGTGAGAGGTCAGGGCCTTGCTAGATTAATAGCCGAAGAAAATTGCAGAATGCTGGACATGAATTTGATAAGCACGAATTCAGAGAACGGTCAGATAGAAGAGGAAACAATTAAACCAAGAAAAAATTGGTCATTGGCAGAAAATCTAGCTTCTTGTGAATGGTATTCCACAATAGCTCAATCCTTGCTAAAGCTAGAAGTTCCTCCAGGCCTTAGTTCAAGCCAAGCCAGAACTATCACGCTCAGGGCAGCCAAATACTGCATTCATGAAAACCTACTCTACTGGAGGGACCCCTCTGGGATTCTTTTGAGGTGTCTAGACAAAGAAAAATCCATGGAGGTTATGCAGCAGTTTCATTCCAGCATATGTGGAGGGCATCACTATTGGAAAAATACATCCCATAAGATCCTCAGAGCTAGGTATTATTGGCCCACCTTATTTTTTGATGTCTTTTCATTTGTTAAATCTTGTGACAGGTGCCAAATATTTGACGGGAAGCAACAATTGAAGTCCCTGCCCTTAAAACCAATACATGCTAGTGGCCCTTTTCAGCAGTGGGGCTTGGATTTCATAGGGGAAATCAATCCACATTCCAGTGGCCAGCATTGGTGGATCTTAGTAGCCACTGATTACTTCACTGAATGGATTGAGGCCATCCCTACCAGAAAGTCTGATCATCAGGTGGTCATGAGTTTCTTGACAGAGAATATCTTCGCCAGGTTTGGTTGTCCATATAAATTAGTCACAGACAATGTAGCAACCTTCAAGGCAAAAGAGTTGGTGGACATGTGTGACTCAATTGGCATTAAGTTGGTTCATTCCACCCCATACTACCCTCAAGGTAATGGTCTAGTAGAATCTTCCAACAAGAGCTTGATAAGGATAATTAAAAAGCTGTTGGAAGACAACAAAAAGAATTGGGATTCTAAGCTCAAGTATGCACTATGGGCTGACAGAGTGACCACCAAGAAATCCACGGGGAATTCTCCATTCAAGCTGGTATATGGCACTGAGGCTGTATTCCCAATTCCTTTAACCCTCCCTGTGGAAAAGTTCTTGCAAGAAGAGCAGAATGAGGAAGAGGACATGGCAAAAAGGATTTGTGATTTGGCAGAAGTGCATCAAATCAAGGAACATTTGGTTGAGAAGTCTACATCAAATCAAAAGAGAATCAAGGAAGCCTTTGACAGGAAGGCAAAGATAGATAGTTTTCAAGCTGGAGACTTGGTTCTTAAGTGGGATGCACTGGAAGAGAAGAAAGGAAACCATGCGAAGTTTGATGCTCTATGGATAGGGCCTTTTGTCATCACTTAGATCCAAGGGAACAATACTTTCATGCTGTAAAGTATGGAAGGAGAGACAATTTTTGATGGCCCAGTTAATGGGTGATTTTAGTTGTTTAAGGTCTCTAGGCCTTGAATTTGTAAATATGTTGTTTATTAGTTTTAGTGTACGCTTAATTAGACTCCATGCCCATTGGAACACTAGGAAATTTTGCTAATCTAGTTTTGATAGGAGAGGCATTGGTCTACAGTTCTTGAGACCTCACAGGGAGGATCTCATCCCCAGAAGGATCCAGTGTTAGCTTTGCTACATATCTTTGATATTGGAGGATCAAAAATAAGCTTGGTCCTTAGTTATGCTCACAGGAGGCCTATACTGGTCATTCTCACCTTTTCCTTTACCCCACTCATCCTCCCTTGATTTCCATTTCCCATGCTTTTCTATTAAAAATCATATGAAAACCCCTTTCTCTTAAGTCCTGAGTGCTAAAACCCACAACCCCATAAAACCATGCCCATACGACTGCGTGCCTTCATAAAATCATCGCCGTAACCTCAGCCATTGATTTCCACCTGTCGATCTAATGGCTCCCATCACAGCAACTTATGTGATCATTTCCCTACCACTTGATCATCTCCACCGAAGATCCAATGGCAGTCACTCTCCCCGCGCCCACAAAGTGATGGAATGTTAACACGCGATGGAGGGTGCTTTTCCTCTCTCCTCCTCCACCACGCATCACACACTGAATGGGATCGCGCGCCCTCACACTTTACCGCTTAACGCCCCAACGGTGGTGTGACCGGTACCACTTACCACTTAACTGCCTGACCCCACTCATTAACTACCTAAGATCCAACAACCCACGCTCATTCTGCTCCCGCTTCTTCTGATATCCCCCGCCAAGCCATCTTCGCCATCTGTCCTCCCAATCCAATGGCCGATCTCTCTCCTTCATCCAATGCATCCACTCGCCATACAGTCCATGACCCTTGACCGTCTCACCAGTACGAGTTGCATTTGTACCTCAACAACCACATTTAATAGATAGTATGACCAAGGAGGAAAAGGACAGAGTGCAAGCAGATAACTGCACTTAGCAGTTATGGAACTTCAGGGATACGAACACTTTAGCTACCGGAAAGGCCAGCAGAGCACCTGTAAAGATCATATTCATCCACCAAAGCAAGTAAGTGCACTCAGAGACTCCATCAAGTAGTTAAATGTAGTTGGTGGTCAATTATGACCCCTCCATACCTAGAATGGCCAAGTGCCTTTGTAATGAAACTCTATATATACCCACAAATAAGTTATAATTAGGGTTGATGGTTGATGTTTTGATGTAAGGTTCAACTTTTGGAGACAATAACTATTTTGATACTTGCAGTGTTCATCTTCATTTCCAGCTAATACAAGCTTCTTTTGCTGTTAATTGCTCACTTTCCATTTATCTTCTCTTCCAAGCTATGCCTGATATGTTGTATTCCTGAACTCCTTATGTTTAGCATTAGAGTAGCTGTCATCCTACCTCTATGTTAAAATCTTGCATGTATCATTGAATAAATTATTTAGGTTTCTCTTCATCTGGTGCCAGAGAGCTGTCATCCTGTTTGTGCATTAGTAGATTAGATTTGCAGACTTCTTTACTGATTGCAGCTGACCATCACATGGTCTTGTGCATCTGTTGGTGTGGTCAATATTCTCCATATTCACCCAATCTTAAACTGTGAGTAGTTGGTGGTCTAAAGCCTTGTAGTCTGGGGGTGTTCATGCATGGCTGGAGTTAAGCAAAGTAGAAGTGGTTATCTGGCTTGGACAAGCATCATTCCTTCCATTCATCCATTTGCAACAATAATTTGAATTTGTATGTTACCAAGCATCTCCTAGTTACAACCTAGGAGAGTTTCTTGGAATCCTAACATGACCTTTGGAAAATCATCATAACTCTCTCTCTCTGAGAAGTGGATTAGAATTCTGTAAAAAGTGGCAGATAATGCATGGACTGTAGTTTTATGTATATCAATTTTAGAGCTGAAGGAGGAAACAATGACACACAGCACACCATACAAGTTCTCTCTACTAAATTAGTACATAATTAGGTCATTGTGAGAGATTGGGCATAACTGTGTCTTGAAGATTCCAAATTGGTTCACACCTATGGCATTGGAAAGAAGACTCAGAGGGCTTCTATAGGACTCAAGATCACATGTTGGGGATCTGAAATCATAGAGATACATCAAATAAATTATCGTGCTCCTAGAAGGCAAGAAAAACTAGATAAAGTGTTGTCAAGGTGTGCAAAGAACCAGATTTTCTAGGGCAGCAAAGAGTAAGGTGCAACAAAACAATGCAACTAAGGTAAGCTATAGGTAAGTATCTTTTGTATATTTATGTTCATCTCTTAATTGCGTTAGGTTCTTTGTATTATAATATGTTGTTTTTGTTTAGCACTGACATATGATCTGCAGGATGAGGTAAGTTTTGCTATTATCATGTCATGGCTATTTACTTGAAGACATTTTGCAGGTATTATATATTCATCAAGAGAAGACTCAATGAATAATATAATGTTTTTAAGAGTGATAAAGGGTAGCATGACAAGAGTAGAAATCAAGGTGCAGAAAAACAACAAAACGTTCACCACATGAAGTCTTCAAGTGCGAAGCACTGCATACAATCATTATAAAAGTATCATTGTACATAACAATTGTAAAAGAATCTTTGTAAAAGTTATAGAAGTTCCTATCTTCCAAGAGTTGAAGAGGCAGTGTCGGGAGGTCTAGGATCACCATTAGGTGGTTGTGTCATAGTTGGGGTTATGGTCTAGTGTGTCTTCTACTTCTACATCATTCTATATCATTATAAAGTGGACCATTTTCCCTGGTACGGGAGTCCATTCTTCTTTTATTCTTCTATAGGGCAGTAGGGTCGTGCTAAGCTAGTGCATGAAGTCACCAATAGGTTCAAGCCTATGAAAACTTCAGGGTTGTAGGGTGATGCTAGGGTGAGTTATAGCTCATTGGGTGTTGGGGCATCCATTTAGTTGACTACTGACAAATCTCGGGCATTGGAGAGTCCATCCAGTGGGAGCTGGAGAAGAATGCTTTTCTAAATTCTAGGAAGTTGGAGCTTTCTTTTCAATTGGAGTTGAAGGTTAAAGAGTTATTAGAGAACCATTCGATGGTTTTTGACCTGGAGGGGGTTTTCCACCTAAAATTTTTGTGCCTCCTGTGTTGTTTTATTCACTACTGTTACTGCATAAACATTAATGATAACTGAAGATTAAATAATGCTCTGAAAATATTTAAAAGCGCTAATTGCTAAGGAGCGTTAATTCAACAACCCCCCCCCCCCTCCCTCTCAAATATTTTCCAACACCATGTTCCAAAGATTGATATGAGGAAGTTTGATGGCAAGGATCCTGTAACATGGATACTACAGATGGAGCAATATTTTGATCTCCATAACGTGCAAAACACACAAAAGGTAGGCATTGCAACTTTATATTTGGAACCCAATCAACTTATATGGTATCAATGGCTTTGCTCTCATAAACAAATTGTCACTTAGGAAATTTTTACGGAAGAAATGATGGCACATTATGAGGATACAAAGATAAACACTTTTTTTAGCCAATTGACAAATCTCAAACAAAAGGGTTCAATGGTAGAGCACATTGATGACTTTGAAAAACTGAATATAAGGATAAAAGATATTCTAGAGGAGCATAGTATTGATGTGTTTGTAGGGACATTAGAGGATAAAATCCAACATGAGGTTCACATCTGATTCATTGGAGAAGGCATTCAGGTTGGATAGAAAAATTGAAAGAAAAATTATGGCAATAAGGAAGCCTACCAATCACAACTATAAAGATGGAAGTGGTGTTTCCCCTAGCCTTCCACAACCTACAAGGTTGACACCACAACAATTGGAAAAAAGAATAGAAAAAGGGCTTTGTTATAATTGTGATATTAAATACACTAAAGGTCATACGTGTGCTAAGAAGAAATTATTTTACATAGACTGTGAAGAGGAAGAAGAAAAGGAACATGAAACGTCAAAAGAAGAGGATACACACTAGGAACAAAACCTAGAGAAAGAAGAAATGAATCTAACCATATCTTGTAATTCATTGGTCGCAATAACCACTCCTCAAACTATCAAGATAAAAGGACATATCAAGAAGAAAAAGGTAATAATGTTGATTGATTCGGGCAGTACCCATAATTTTTTTCATTGTAAGATAGTGAAGGAATTGAATTGCTTCCTATATCTAGCACCAAAGTTTCAAGTGATAGTTGCAAATGGAAGAACCATCAATTGCTCTAGAAAGTGCATAATATGAAGCTATCCATGGGAGAATGTGTGTTGAATAATCCAATGCTTTTCATTCCAATGGGTGGTGTTGATGTTGTACTAGGAGTCCAATCGCTACAATCTTTGGATATGATAGCTTTTAATTTTCAAGAACTGTTCGTGATTTTTTTTTCAAAAGGAAAGGAACTTGAATTAAGCGGTAACATAGGGAAACTGGGAAAGAGAACCAGTTATATCGGCGTGAAAATCTTCTAAAGAAAGAAAAACATGGCGTCATTATACAAGTATGTTATCTAGAGGTTCCCATGTGAAAATCATATATTTCTCCATATCTCCAAAGAGTCATGGATGATCATTCCGAGCTATTTGAGACCCCCAAAGGCCTCCCACCTATTTGTGATCATGATCATTCTATTGATTTTCTTCCAAGAAGTGTTCCTCCAAACATCAGGCCTTACAAATATCCCTATTCCCAAAAGAGGGAAATCGAATGTATGCATGTAGAAATGTTAGAGGTTGGTATAATTCAACCTAGTCAAAGTTCTTTCTCTGCTCCAGTAGTATTGGTGCACAAGAAGGATGGATCATGGCACATGTGTATATATTATAGGGATCTCAATAAGCTCACTATTAAAGATAAAATTCCCATTCCTTTCATTGTTGAATTATTGGATGAATTGCATGGAGAAATTTACTTCACCAAGTAGGACCTTAATTTAGGACATCATCAAATCAGAATGAAGACTAAAGACATTCTGAAAAAAATATTTAGAACTCATGAGGGTCATTATGAATTTTTTTGTCATGCCTTTTTGCCTTACTGAAGGATATTCACTCAACTAATAAAACAATAATAAAATAAACAACATAAATATACACAAATCAGACATGGCGGAAAAATCTTGAGAGCCTCACTATGTTATATTCATCACACTCTCAATGTAGTCTACAAAGAATGATAATAGCACAAATAAACACATAAGGAAGTTTGTCTCAAGATCATATGTCTATCTTGCATACTATGGTTGAGAAAGTATCTCAACAAACACTAATCTAGGAGCCTAACTAGTTGGAGAGAATCTCTCAACCAACTAGGCCTAAACTGACTCCTACCCATTGTTATAGACATATTTGGGCACTTCAACCCCAATATTATATGTCAATAAACTAGGGCTCTTTAACCCCTAAAAGTGTTGTTTCATACCCTAAAGGATCATGGTCAACTGATTACATCATTCCCCAAAAGTTCCACCTGAAAAACCATCAAGAACTGGCCAAAACAGGACCATATTGACTACTCCACTATCAGGGTGTGATGCATATTGACTCCTGCACTAGCTAGGTGCGATGCATACTAATGAGGCCTTCTGTAGGGTGCGATGAGTGAGGATGGACAAATGTCCAGACAATTTGCTAAGTGGATGCTCATGGAATCTTCTAGAAACTTCTCCTATGACACTTGCCTCTCTAAATTCACCCAGGGATGAGTAAGAGATCCAAGAAATCTCCAAGTGGAACCAAAAACAACAAATGGAATGACACTAATCAAAACCCCAGAGATGAGTCACACCCTCACACACATCTATAAATGGATCCCTGATCTGAGAGATCTAGAGGCTGGAATTTTGTAATTTGTAAGGAAGTGTTGATAGTTTGAGGTTGAGAAAGAGCATTGTATTATTGATGTGATCTTGCTTTTCATGAGATGAAGAGGGCTTTGATGCTGGGAGGATGATGCTGGATCAGACAGCTGGGTTGTAATTCTCCCTTCTATTTTAATAAAGTTCTTTGAGTTTTCTTCCATACAACTGTGCAATTGTGAATGTTATTATTTGTAAATGCCATTGTATGTTCATTGTATTTTTGATTCTACAATGCTTATGATATAATAGATCAAGATGCTTTGATGGTGTTTTGTTGTTGTGTTTCTATAGGTATTCTCTAAGCGGGATAAGTAGGAGAAGAGTTGCAAGCTCTGCCAAGGGGGAGAGAGATCAAGTAAGGAGTTAAGTGGAAGATCTAGGTTGGTTCCTTTGCCTCTCTCTTATCTATCATACATAGAAGAAATCCCAAATTTCTTTGATTGTTTGTGTCTAGGATAGCTGCCAATCCTAGAGGGCTAGTCGATCGAAAAGACACTAGTTTTCATGGAAACAAAATGGTGACTCCACTGGGGATTGAATAGATGTTTGTTTGTTATTTTTGTTTTCTTTCTAAACTATTGATGGAGCCTGAAGTTAGCCAGATAGCCTTCGAACTGCTCTTGCTTTGCAATTGCATAGTAGATGAATGTTGCTTCAGTCAATCTCTGGTTTAGTTTATGAATTGAACATTTGACTTACAAGCATTCTAGATGCCCTTTTGGTAGCTCAGTAACCTCCCAAGATCATTTCTCTGTACTTTTCTCTTTACTATCCATCATAGCTCAGCTTAACTCACTGAAATCAGGCGCAATTTTGAGCCAAAACCCACCTCAGTTGCACTCCCTAGCCCATCGCACTATCTATCACTATCAACCAGTATGCATCGTACTTCCTAAGTGTAGAAAGTGTGATTCATACTTGTTTCTATGAATCCCAGGTGTGATGACTGACTGAGCCTATTTCCCTTGTTGGAATTTGGGGTTTTTGTCCTTGTCTTTAATTCTATTTAGTTGTTTTGTTGCTTATGAATAGTACCTCATTACTGAAGCCTGTTTGATTACATATATCAGCCTCCATTGATTAGGATTAGTAAATGTTTTTACGTATTTGTCCATCATTTACAATCCTTTTTTGAAAAGTTTCTTAAATCGATCTGTCGTTTTGGTACAAAAAGTGTCATAACTGTCAAAAACGAGAAGTGTCATAAAGTCTTCCTTCTCTGAATAGTCGATTGAACTTTTTGTCATGTATTTGATTTTATTTTTTGTTAGTCGAAGTTTCGAAAGCATTTTCTATTCAAAATTGAAAAGTGTCATTTAGTCTTCCTTTCTATTTTGAAAAAAAAAATTGTCGAAATGTCGCTTTGAAAGAAATATTTCAGATCTTTGCTATACTTAGTTTTCCTTTTTGGCATTTTTCACATTAAGGGGAACAAAAAACAAATACATGCATTTGCATTTTCATTTAGCTTGCATGAGAAAAATGATTTAAAAAAGTGCATTTAGTGTGTTCCCTTTGCTCTTTGTTTGAAAGAATCGTAAGTTTCTTTCCCTAGTAGCTAGGATTTTCATTGATCAAAATAAATAACGATTGTTTATCATTGTAGATTGCATTTTTAGGAATTTCAAATCAACATCATGCGGTGAACCATTGAAAGGCAAACTTTTAAACAAGATCAACTCTAAAATAAATCCTAATGAACCTAACAATGATTTGGAACCTAACGCAACACATCTAGAGGTCTAAGCTAGAGACGTGTTCAGGCATCATAAAATCTAGTAACTATCATTTTCATCGAAGGTTGGGTGATTCCTCCTCTTTGATACGACAAGTGCTAGCATAGAATTGTGCTCCCCATACCATCACATATATATTGGGAGACCACAATAGGCTTATATCCTTTGTCCATAGGAAGTTGTGTCTATCACCCTATTGATCGCAATGTACTAAACACAACATTCAGGAAGATTGACTGTCATACATAAGTCCTTGGTAATTTCTCTCTAATTTATCACCAAGGTGTATATTGCAGTTTTGTGATTGGTTTGGTAATACCTCTATTTATATTTCCAAAGTATTCACTTTCATTCCTTTTCGACTCCTTAAAAGAAAAGGTCCATTTGAGCACTTGTCACTTTAGGCTTATTAAAAATCGAAGGGGACTAGAGTCATCTTTAGCTTTTTCTCGACTCTTAAAAATTGAAAAAGCAAAGTTGTGTCAAAGCATCATTAAAATTTATCAAATTTAGAATAACATCCCTATTCCTTTGTTGATCTTAGGTTGAGATAATGGAGTCCACCAATCAAGGAATCCCTTTGGAGGGGAATCCTAGTCCATTTTCTTCTTGGGGAAATATTGGTGCTCCGTATATGGCTACATTGTCCCTTTCGGGAATCACAATTGGCCCGCCAGTCTAGCTTTTCTCAGCCTCTGTCGTTGAAAATACCATAATTCCTCAGTAATTGAATCAGCATCTAGACGATATTGAAGTTGACCCTTCACCTTCTTCTTCGTTTGTTTCTCCATCCCCTTTTTCCTCTTCGCTTGTTGAAAATAGTGATGCTAGTAACTAGGTGGCTAAGAAGAAGAAGAAAGGAAAGGAAAAGAAGAAGAAGAAGCCGATTCAGCAAGGGGGCAACCATGCAACATCTGGTGAAAATCCACACACTAAACTTTCCAAACCTAGATCTCCATGCATAATTTGTAGAGGAGACCATTTTCATTGAGAATGTCCATGCATTCCTTGGATCTTGAGAGAATGGTCCCCCCCCGTTCGCACCAACAGGTGTCATCAACTTCTAGTGATCATGTTGATAGCACACCATCAACTTGTAATAGTGAAGTTTATGAATAAAAAGGAAAGGTTAAAATCCCATGTAGGTTATGTGAAGGAGACCATACCCTTCCCTGTTGTCCTTTTATGG
Source organism: Pinus taeda (assembly GCA_000404065.3). Lineage (NCBI taxonomy): Eukaryota > Viridiplantae > Streptophyta > Pinopsida > Pinales > Pinaceae > Pinus > Pinus taeda. The sequence continues at coordinate 61,179 of APFE031545655.1, read as the reverse complement.
ATGAAGCCAAAAGAGTCTTGCATAGCTGTCATGCTTCACTGCAGTGACTTCCAACTAGATACAGGAAACTCTCCCCAAGTCCTTTACTAGTTGAAAATCTAACTAACATAACTCAACCATCAGTCGAAACACCTATCGTTGAAAGTGAATCTTCTGAGTCCATACCAGACCAAAGTCAACAGGTTGAGATGGCAGTTGACCCAGTTTTACCTTCAGAAGATCATACCCTCCCCCAAGAGAGTGAGAATGATACCATTCAAATTCTTTTTATTACTTCAAAGTCTGATGAACTTGGGGGCGATCCACCCATTCCTTCATAACAGGAAGATAATCCCTCAGTTCCCACTACTCAAGGGGCTAATTCAACCGTTTATTCGGTACCCCCTCCAATTAGTCTAGTCAATTCTTTTGATTGGAATCAACTAGCAAGATCCCACCTTCCTTCTAATGTACCATTCCGGATCATAGTACAACTTTAAAATATGATCGTGTCTGGCACTATCATAGATGAAGGGGCATCAGTGAGTATCCTTTCCTCAACTGCTTGGAAAGCGCTTGGTTCACCATCGCTTATGCCTGTCACACAGAATCTGTCAGGCTTTAACAAAGGAACTAGTAGACCGTTAGGGATCCTTCCTAAGTTACGAATAACTTTGGGTAGGAGAACCATTCACTTGAACGTGATGGTAGTCCTAGGACCATTAGATTACAATCTACTCCTTGGACATGACTATGTTTACAACATGGAAGCTATTGTTTCAACACTCTTTCGAGTGATGTGTTTCCCACATGAAGGCAAAATTGTCACTATCGATCAACTTTCATTCCCCGGTTCAAGCATAGCTCCATGTCAATCATAATCCCTAAATGGTCCTTTTGCATCGAGAGTGTCTCTCCAACCTTCATTCAATCCACCTAATTACCATGAGTTGTCTAGTGAATGTAACAAAGCTTAGGGGGCATGCACCCTTGTCTGCTTTGGTGGATGAACCCAGCTGAAAATATAGGTTTCCTTTTAGGTTATGTGATTTTTCTAAAAAACCATTCACTTTTGTCTATGCTGTGAACGAAGCCAAGGAAGTGTTTTATCTACTCTGTGCATGAAACCATCCTACCATATGAGTTTCCCTGTAAGTTAAGTGAATGGTCTGACACACCATTCACCTTTTCTATTTGGCAGACAAAGCCAAGGAAGTGTTTTGTCTAACCGCTAACAAAAACCATTCTAATTAACCATAGTGATTTCCATATGGTTGCTAGAGACTCTCTTTTTCATCATGCTAGGGGCATGCAACCCTTTTTTTCAATTTCATTTTCTAGCCTTTTAGCTTTTTAGCTTTTTAGCTTTTTAACTTCTTAGGTTAGGTGAATGGTCTAACACACCATTCACCTTTGTCTACACTGCGGATGAAGCAAAGGAAGTATTTTTTCTATTACGTGGAAAAAACAATCCTACCTAACCTCAGTAGTTCCTTAGCTTTCTAGTTTTTCTAGATTTTTAGTTTTGTTTTTCTAGCTTTTTAGTTTTGTCATTTCTGGCTTACATAAAAAGAAAACTAAAAACTGAGCATATGTTATCACATGGTTCAAGCTCGTTAAAAAATAAACCTACCACCCAAGCATATGTTATCGCATGGTTCAAGCTCATTAAAAAATAAACCTACCACTGAGCATATGTTGTCGCATGGTTCAAGCTCGTTAAAAAATAAACCTACCATCAAGCATAGTTCCCCCACGATTCAAGCTCATTAAAAAATGAACTCGCCTTTGGTAAATAACCTTTGTGATTGCCACGCTATCAGCATTTTGAGCCTTGGTTGTGTTCTTTCCATCACCTCCATCCTTTTGGCTGATCATACGCTTCCACTTCATTGTTTACCCTTTTGAGGAACAGCTACGATGAGTGGTCCTGTTAGCCAACCTCTTCACATCACCATGTTTTGAGAAGTCCCAAGCTTACCTGAAACCAGTTGCTACCCTAAACACCACTCGTTCCTAAAAAATGAGTCTCCTTTAAACTCTTTTTAGACTCGTTAAATATGAAAAGAATGTCGAGCTGTTGGCCTTTCTAGCTCGCTAAAGTGATTGGAAGTGCCATCCCTCCTGTATATTTTAATCTTTTTCAGACTTGAGGGATTATCTCATGAAAAAGCTCAAGCTCTTGTCTTTCTGGCTCACTAAAGTGATCGAAAAGTCATCCCTTTTGTATTATTTTATCCTATTTTAGACTTAAGGGATTATGCTATGAAAAAGAGCTGTTGGAGTTTCCTTTTCGTCCCTTTTCAAACTCTCTAAACATGAAAAGGACCAAGTTGTCTTTGTCATTAAACTTGTTAAAACAATAGCAACAAACTTGTCCAGCTAGACAAGAATGAGTTTCACTGTCGTTAGACTCGCTAAAATATAGCGACAGGTTTTCCCAAAGGGAAAATTATACAACAAGCATATGTTATCCTCCTCAAGCTTGAAAAAAATAAAGAGGTACTGTTTAGCAATGACTGGGGAAAAAGGGAAGAAAACTTGAAGAATTTTATGGTAGCAGGTCCCTCTTGAACATGACACTTTCACTCCATCACCATGATTGAGTCGGGTTGGGTTATTTCGTTCACCGATCATTTCACCATTGGTCTTCCACACCATCCATCTGTTGGGGTTAATGCTACCAATCCATCTCAGTGTTGCCAATATGTTCAAGAGAATTCATTCAGTTGAGAAACCACCATCCAGTTAATGCCTCATCCACTACAATAACTTCACCCTCAATTTTTCATGATCACCATTCCTGAAACTTGTGTCGTTAGTCGTTTTCACCTCCAGAAGATCATTTGCTTCGTTTCGTGTCATAGATGTGGGATACATTTAGGCCCTCCTACGATGGGCCACTTCTTGTTGACATCAACTCACTATCCAAGAAGTTGACTTAGAAACACCCCTTTTTGTACTTTGAAGATTGCATGCCTCGATGGCAAGTTTCTCACTTCCGGTGACATGTTGACATTAATGGCCTTCGACCAAAAGATTTTGCGTGGTGTTCGACATTGGATCATATATTCACACCACGTGAATTGTACTGTAGTACCTTGAAGGTCATCATCATTATCGGTGATTCCTCTCGTATCTGTTAACAGCTCACATTGTTGGCGAGTAATCAGGCGATGTCTTTCCATGTTCGACTTTAGAACATTTCTTCACATGGACTGATTTGTACAACGGGTGAAGATTGAACGTGTTTTGAAGACTTCGGATATAGTTTCATCCATCTGGGCTGTGATATATTCAGGCATATAAAGACATCAAATGTACACAGATGGTCATCCAAGCCAGGGACGATGAATCTACATTTGAAGAATCACTAGTCTGCATATGCAGACGACTATCTTTTCTATGTACATGAAATGAATTTATAAAGTTGAGCATAGGAATGCCCGCCTCAACTAGATCATGAAAATTATGTTATGATGATGTATTGTATTGTATCTTATATAGGTCACCTTCAGGTTTCAAAAACCTCAGATCCTCATGATAAAGCATTTCACTCGACATCAAAAGATTTACAACTTCATGCTTTAGGGGGAAACTGTTATAGACATATTTGGGCACTTCAACCCCAATCTTATATGTCAATAAACTAGGGCTCTTTAACTCCTAAAGTGTTATTTCATACCATAAAGGATCATGGTCAACGGATTACATCGTTCCCCAAAAGTTCCACCTGAAAAACCATCTAGAACTGGCCAAAACAGGACCATACTAACTACTCCATCGTTAGGGTGCAATGCATACTGACTCCCACACTAGCCAGGTGCAATGCATACTGATGAGGCCTTCTATAGGGTGTGATGAGCGAGGATGGACAAATGCTCGAGACAGTTTGCTAAGTGGATGCTCATGGAATCTTCTAGAAACTTCTCCTATGACAATTGCCTCTCTGAATTCACCCAGGGATAAGTAAGAGATCCAAGAAATCTCCAATCTCCAAGTGGAACCAAAAACAACAAGTGGAATGAAACTAATCAAAACCCCAAAGATGAGTCACACCCTTGCACACATCTATAAATGGATCCCTCATCTGAGAGATCTAGAGGCTGGAATTTTGTAATTTGCAAGGAAGTGTTGATAGTTTGAGGTTGAGAAAGAGCATTGTATTCTTGATGTGATATTGATTTTCATGAGGTGAAGAGGGCTTTGATGCTGGGAGGATGATGTTGGATTAGACAGCTGGGCTGTAATTCTCCCTTCTATTTTAATAAAGTTCTTTGAGTTTTCTTCCATACAACTGTGCAATTGTGAATGTTAATATTTGTGAATGCCATTAAATGCTCATTGTATTTCTGATTTTGTAATGCTTATGATATAATAGATCAAGATGCTTTGACATTGTTTTGTTGTTGTGTTTCTATAGGTATTCTCTAAGCCGGATAAGTAGGAGAAGAGTTGCAAGCTCTGTTAAGGGGGAGAGAGATCAAGCAAGGAGTTAAGCGAAAGATCCAGGTTGGTTCCTTTGCCTCTCTCTTATCTACCATACATAGAAGAAATCCCAAATTGCTTTGATTGTTTGTTTCTAGGATAGCTACCAATCCTAGAGGGCTAGCCGATCGAAAAGACACTAGTTTTCCCAGAAACACCCATGAGGAACAAAATCAATCTAGACAGGTAGGATTAAATCCAACTTTCTTGATTTTAATAAATTTAATTGTTTTGGAATTATAATTGTTTTCATCACATGAGAGTGAGGCTAAGATTCCCCCCCCAAGTGATAAGTCTAAAATAAGAACTGTTAGCCTCCTATACCAATAGGTTTCATCTTTTATGATTGTCTTGATCGAACTATGGAATATGTTCAAACCTTCTTTCTTGAGCAAAGGTGTTCCATATTCTTGAAAAACCAAAAAATCAAAAAAGTTAAAAAATGTAAAGAGGGTATAGCCTAAAAGAAAAATCAAAGGGTAAGAAAAATAAAGTGGTCAAAAAGAAATGAAAGAAATGAACCCCAAGCAAAAATAGACCAAGGAAAGTGTGCAAATTCAAATGCCACTACTACTTCATTTTTGTAATAAAACAATTGTGTGCAGCTTGTACAACCTTTGCCACAATTCATGAATAAGTCAAA
>APFE031545655.1:24100-53488 GCA_000404065.3 Pinus taeda | reverse complement strand
AGCTCTGAATATTACTCCACTGAATGCTCCTCACCGTGAATTAGAATATTTACCTTTGATAGATGAAGATTTCCAAATTAAAGACCTGCATTTTGATGAAAGTCACCTATTGAGCTATTATCGATGTAGAGACGAATACTCAAAGGGGCACGATCTTATAGGGTTGTGGGAATCCAATCTCCTAAGGTATCTCATTCCTTCAGTCATTTATTTCCCAGAAATCATCCGTTACTACCATTCTAACTATGATATGACTCAAAGAGCTGTAATCTCCCCTGACCAGAGTGTTCCTTCCCCCATTACTCCCCAAGCTATCAATGTGATGCTCCATTTTGAACCTGGTCAAAACCTCACTCCCTTGTCCATTGGGAATTGCTTGAAAAAATCTACTCGGTTGTTCCCCTGAAGAGGGTAATCAGAAGATCACATCCTTGGATAAAAAGTCTTAATACTAGTCATAAGATTTGTTTACTCTAAGATTGTTATCAAATCTATTCAAACAGAGTTTAGAAATCATAACAGCTAAAGAGTATCAGTGGTTAAAGTGTATCAGGTAAAAGTCAGTGAAAGTTAAAACGAAGTTACAGAGCAGTCAAAGGTAAACAATAAAAGTGAATACAGAAGGCAGTAAAATGGTAAAAAGAGATGAGAATACTTTCACCAATATTGAGGTTTGTCTAAAGTGAAAGTAAAACAGTCAAAAGAGTAAGAAAGTAAAAAGATGAAAAAACATAACAAGAAGGAACATTTTTGCAGAAATTGCATATTTTAGTCATAGTTTTGCAGGAAATATTGTGATCAATACAAGATGAATTTTACAAAAATGAAGGAGGTTTATGTTCTTAAGAGGGCCATCTACAAAAACCTCTCTCACTTTTCTAACAGCCATTATGGTTTTGGAAATATTAAACAATGTTGTAAAGCACTTTTTGCAGAAAATTTCAGTTTAAGTCATCATTTTGCAGAGCGTATTTTGGCCAATCCAAACTACTTCATACAAAACTGAAGGAGTTTTTTGTTCCTAAGATACCCATCTAAAAAAACCTATCTCAGTTGTTTCACAGTGATTTTATAATGAGAGATACATGCACATATTTACAGGTCATTTTTCAGACTCTGTAAAACTCTGTTTTACACATATTGTTTTACAGAGACTATTATGCATAGCTGGAGAGGAATTTTGGGAAAATGAAAGAGGTTTACCTCACCAACATATTGATATACAATAACCTCTTTCACTTTTTACATATCTATTACGTATTGAGAAATACAAAAATATCATTGGACCCCAAGTTTGCAGAATTGTTGGAGCAGATTGCACAAAGAAAGGAAACAGTTAGTGACTTGGATGCCTCATCATCAACTAAGAGTTGAATCAAATTCGAATTCTTCTATTTGTCATCACCTATCCATACAAAATAGTGCCAAATAGATGCATTAGTTTGAGTGTCCTTTAATTAAGTTCTATTTATGTAAATAGTTGGAGAGATTTGTGAACCAATTTTGATATTTGTTTCAAGATATTTTAGTTTAGAATTGGTATAAATACTCCACTCTTGGAAGCATTGAGGGGGGATTCCATTACTTGGTTGTAACATTGAAACTTCACAATAAAAGTGCTTGGAGAAATTTTTCGTGGCTTGGCTGGATGAGTATTTAAAGCACAGGACTTGTTGCAGGATTCATGTGTTGGATAGCAGTTCAATAAGTGTTTCTACCCTTTCTTTGAAATTTATATCAGTCTATAATATCATCATATCCATTTATGAATAATTGGCATAAGAGATTGGAACATAATTCTCTTAATTGTGCTCTATTTCCAAATGTTATTATTCTTGATGTTTTCCTCTAAATTAGTTATAAGCATGAATTCTTAAATGCTCTTGCTTTACTAATTTAAACACTGTTGGTACTATAACAAAGGATTTCTTCATTGCTCTTTGTTTGTAGTCATTTCATTTCTTTCTTTTGGACATGGTGAAAGACTCTTAGTTGCCTTTCATCCCTTCAAATTCATCCCATCCACTTTAAATATTTAAGGATTGTTCTCTGTCTAGCTATCTTGCCCTGTAATACCATCTTGTGCTTAGAATAGAAATCCAGTAAAGCCATCCTTTGACTCCATAGCCCAATGGACTGAAAGCTCTCAATCTTTCCCTTACTTTGTGGATTCCACCATTTTCCCAAAACAAACTATTGAATCTATAACTAGCCTAAAACCTTCCAAGAACAAAGATAAATCATAAAGAGAAAGCCCTCTTTGGATGCAGATTGGCTAGATTCTATATCTAAAAGGTTGGTTTGTGGTTACCTCAGGTATACTTTCCTCTTACACAACTTCTAGGAAAACCTGAGTGATAACAAGAACCAGGAACCATCTTCCAAGTTCTCATGCTGAAACTGTTGATCCTCAAAAACACTGCCTAAAAAACTGCCAAAGCTGGACGCTGAAGAAAAATCCAATCAGAAGAGAACATGAGTCAGCTGCAAGTCTAAGTAATCTTTGAAATTTTTCTTAACAAATCCATCACGTGCCAAGTTGTAAAAGGATCCATCTATCCTTTGCTTACAATCAACATCCTTTGTCCACTGACAAAATATTGAGAACGCCCACTAGCTACTTTGATGTTGACCACCCACTGGCTACTTTGATGTTGATAAATGCCCACTGGCTGATGCGATGATGCCGAAAGGATGATTTGTTGATCATGCCCACTGGCTGATTTGAATATGCCCAATGGCAGCTTTGTTGATTTTGTCAAGACTTTCATTCTGACAACCACCCTTAATTCCATTATCATTTCCCCACTTTGTTAGCTGAAAGGAGAGACAATCATCTGCATTTGATTTCTGAACTCCCGCCCTTTAGGTGTAGGAGATTTGGACTGTTGTACTCCCACTTTCAGGTGCATGAGAGTACCATCTTCAATTGATTGTTGGCTATAATAGTTGAGATTGAATTCTACTGTAAAACTTATACAATCGTTTTACTATTGACTACCATTCCCAAGGATCAATCCATGAATAATTGATCTTTAATCTGACAGGTTGGTCTTGTTTGTAGTATTTATCTTATGAATGATTCTACTTACCACAATGGTGACAAGGATGGAGACCAAAACAATGATCTTCCATGTGACCTCTTCTTTGACAATGTTTGCATGTGGGTTTGTCTTCAACTTTCTCATGGCTTGTTGATGTTATTTGATCAATAAATCCTACACTGATGAACTTGAACGGCTTAAAATAATCTAGGATATGCAAGTTGTTTTCGTCTTTGCCATATCCTAATCCTCGTCAATTTTTGTTACTTTCGAGTTCTTCCCACAACTTGATGATTGGTTTGGAAGAAACAAGTTCAATTTTATCTTGAACAACTTCTACACTTGAAGTCGTTTGGATGAGTGACCTGGAATCAACATCTTTATCTTCATCTATATGGTTGAAAGTCTTGGAAGCATCACTCTTCTGTTGCAAATCATCTCTTTGAAGCTGTGACTCCAGTTGAAGGAAATCAATTGTGTCATGTGCCTATTGGAGATTCATTGAAATATCAGCAAGAGTTTCTTTTCTGATTTGCACCATGTCTTTAGCAGTTGAGAGGATCAAATTGTTAAGAATCTGTAAAAACTGAATGATTTTTTCCATGTGAACTTGCTAGAACTCACACTCGATTTCTTTTAATACTTGTTGGATTTTTAGAACTCGCTCGCTTGAAAGATTGAGATTACTTGCTTGAAGTCACACTCGCTTATTGTAGATATGAACAGGCTTGATTGTTGTTTGAATATTCTCTTTCATTAAATTTGAACTCACTCAGTTTCAGGCTCACTTGATGTTGTGAACTTTGCACTTGCTTGAACTCACACTCTTGATTGATCAAAAGAAGGGTGTCGAATACTATAGAAAATGCACCCAAGAGAAATGCTTACAATCATTTGAATTACTCAGTTAAAAGAACAATGGATTCACTTGGTTTAATTGATTCCCTATCAATTCAAAGATTGGGTGTCGAGTTCAACCAAGAATGCACCCTTACAATTCAACTCAATTTGACTTTGATTACAAGTTGACTTACAAAAAATTTATTTGCAAGTTATACAATGAATAATTGTCATTGAATGTTGATGTAGACTTTGCCTTGAAATGCTTGAGTTTTCAGCTTCATTAATTCGCTTTGCCTTGAGTGAATGATGTTGAGTTTCTTTTTGATGTTGAATGCTGATGTTGCCAACTTTAATTATGTGTTTTATTTGTGCAAATACATGTGATTGTTTGTGCTTGATTGAATGCTCATTGCAACTTCTTAATTTCAGGTGCTTTGATTAATGTTCTTGTTTCATTAAATTTCTTTAGACTCCTTGTGTGTGTTAAATAAGATAATTGTAGTGTCAAAACTAGACGCAAAACATGCACAATCAATCACTACACAAGGTGCACTTAAGATCCCCTTATTCAATTTTGGGCAGATCTAGGACACAATCACCACCATTTTTTTTTTTTTTTAGTATATGTAGAGTATATAAACAATCAACTACACCCTTATAACCCCAAAAATGAAAAAATCACTTATTACTCAAAAAATCACCTATCATTCCAAAAATATTACAAAATATACTTATCTCTCCAAAAGAAAAAAAAAATTAATGTACCTTATTTCTCCAAAACATTTAATAAAATATTAAAATCACTTTTTAAAAGTTATTTATAAAAATGTGATTTAATGTTGAAATATTTATGAATGTATAAGCATACCCCAAAATTGTTGGAGTGATGGTGAAAAAGTGCAGTTGAAAATTTGAATCGCTTCTTCCGTACTTGATATGCTAACTTGGATGTAATGGATCTTCACAAAGCTTGTTCCAGCGTAAGTCTTTTTTGCAGGAGGTATTCTACATAGGCGATTTAAAATTGCTTCACTGTATTTAATGGTCGATGGGTAGTCATTTACTCATAATCAAAGTCGCCACGGGTTCCACTTGCAATGCTGGTGCTTTCTCTTTACCATTCCAACAATAGAAAAATAAATAAAGAAACATATGATGACTCTTGCCCAACTGCAATCACAACAAGCTGATGCAAACAACACAATACCGATCTCTCACTCAATAATAACAATAATTACAGCTTGGATCCTTCAATTGACAAAGTGTGAAACAGTAGTAGTGATGCTTGTTGTGCTAGTCGAGATCAGCCTTCTTACCATATTAAAATATCTTAACACCACAATGTGCCCTGAAACCATAAAAACCTCCTCAAAACTTGGTGGATCAGACTAATACCCCATGAGAATTTAAATAGCAGGTACATGTATCAAATCCTGTAAATTCTATCGAACTTTTGGTTCAATAAATATCCAATAGAAGAAGAGAGATTCCCCCACAAAAATATAACTCAGATGCACCTGAACTTCGAAATTTCAAGAAAAAGACCCGATCGGGCAATTTCCCATGTAAGAACCTAAAACTAAGGGTACAAAATATGTTTCCCAACCATGTTGCCTCACGGGATCGAAAAACCTTGATATTTATTTTTTTTAAGCTATAATATAGTGTTTCCTTTAGCTCTACCTTCAATCTACTTCAATTCCATGAGAAGAGCCCTTAATTGGATCAAAGAATCCTAGTGCTTCATTATATAACACAAAATAGCTTGAATCAGCTCCAGAAAAAATCGAAAATCGCTTAAATAACTTGCATAAACCTCGAAATTTTCACCGAGAGATAGATGTATATCTCCCATGAAGTTGAACACACTGGATCTGAGGGCATCACAATCCAAAATCTGGAAAAATCGAAGCATTCATATGTACGAACATCGTGGATCAATTCTAGCTCCTATATCAGCTCCTTTTTATTCGTTGGAATTTCTACAGTTGCAATTTGTTGACACTCTAAACGTCGAACTCCATTTGACTCACAGATTCAGGAATGAGATTGAGAACTGGAGTTAATTAGCGAAATTCTGGTAAACAAACGGTATCAAAAACCCTTTCACCTATCCCTAAAAATGGCTAAACCGATCTCAAATAATATCACAATGTCTTATAGGAACTCAAGTCATAAGATAAAGGCCCATAGCATCAGTTTGGAATTTGATTCATTTTGTATTATAATTTTCTCACAATTTGAATCCTCGATTACACACTTTGCATCATCAATTACACCAAGATTCACATAGATTATCTATCACTCCCGAATGGTGCTACCAAGCCCAAATAACTGAATGTTATGATACCACATAAAGGATATTCACTCAACTAATAAAACATTAATAAAATAAACAACATAAATATACACAAATCAAACATGGCGGAAAAGACCTGAGAGCCTCACTATATTATATTCCTCACACTCTCAATGTAATCTACAAAGAATGATAATAGTATAAATAAATACATGAGGAGGTTTGTCTCAAGATCGTATGTCTATCTTGGACACTATGGCTAAGAAAATATCTCAACAACACACTAATATAGGAGCCTAACTAGTTGGAGATAGTATCTCAACCAACTAGGCCTAAACTGACTCCTACCCATGAGGAACAAACTCAATCTAGAAAGGTAGGATTAAATCCAACTTTCTTGATTTTAATTAATTTAATTGTTTTGGACTTATAATTGTTTTCATCACATGAGAGAGAGGCTAAAACTTACCAACGCACCTTCTACATTTCAAGGTTTGATGAATTCCATTTTCAAACCCTTCCTTAGAAAATTTGTGTTAGTATTTTTTGATGATATACTAATCTACAACAAGTCTTGGAAGGATCATGTTCAACATGTTGATAAAGTGCTAAAACTATTGGAGGAGAAACAATTATATGCAAAAACCTCCAAATGTTTCTTTGGAGTACAAGAGGTCAAATATTTGGGTCATATTGTATCTCATGAAGGTGTTACGGTATACTCTAGCAAAATTAAATCCATTAAGGAATGGAAAATCCCCACATCCATAACGCATCTTTGAGGATTTTTCGGGTTGACAGGGTATTATTGCAAGTTTGTTAAGAATTATGAGAGAATAGAAGAACCTCTAACAACATTACTACATAAAGGTGCATTTTTGTGGACTCCAGAAGCAACGAAAGCCTTTGAACATCTTAAAGAGGCAATGTGCCAAGCACTGGTCTTTGTTATGCCAGACTTCACAAAAACCTTTATTTTGGAATGTGATGCCTCAAGAAATAGAATTGGTGTTGTTTTAATGTAGGAAGAAAGACACATTTCTTTCGAAAGTCATCCAATCAAAGGAAAGTATTTACACAAATCTCTCTATAGAAGGAAATGTTGGAAACACTACATGAACTTAAGAAATGGTGACCTTACCTAATGGGAAGACATTTCGAGGTAAAAACAGATCATGATAGTCTTAAATATTTTTATTATAACAAAGATTATATTTAGAAGAGCAACAAAAATGGGTCACAAATATGTTGGGTTATGACTTTGAAATAATCTACAAAAAAGGGAAGCAAATTGTTATTGCAGATGCACTCTCAAGAAAGGATGAGGATGTGGAATCATTGCTTTGCGCCATTTATATTATCCAACTAGATTGGATAAATGAAAAAAAGGATGAATGGAAGAATGAAGAAGAAGTGTGGCCACCCATTCAAAAGTTACAACAATACCCTAGTACATATGATACATTTAGTTGGAAAAAGGATTCATTATGGTACAAATATCACTTATACCTTTGTAAGAATTCCAAACTCAAATAAAATATTCCTATGGAAATGCACACCTCTCCCTTAGGAGGGCACTCAAGATTTTTAAAAACTTACCATAGGGTTATGTAGGATTTTTTTTGGGATGGTCTTAAATGTGATATTCAAAAGTTTGTGGCAGAATGTTTGGTTTCCCAACAAAATAAAGTTGAAACAATTAACACCCTAGGTCTATTACAACTTCTATCCATTCTAAATCAACATTGGGAGGAGGTTTCGATGGATTTTATCATAGGTTTACCCAAGTCCAAAGGAAAAAGTGTCATCATGGTGGTAGTTGATAGACTTACCATGTAAGCACACTTTTGTGCATTATCTCATCCCTTTAAAGCTAGTACAATTGCTACTACATTTATGGAAACAATTCAAAAGCTACATGGAAACCCAAAGATTATTTTAAGCGACAAAGATCACATTTTCATTGGAAATTTTTGGACATAATTATTTTCTTGTATGGGTACTCAGTTAGCTCATAGCTCATCATATCATCCTCAATCTGATGGGAAAAATGAGATAGTGAACAAATGTTTGGAAGGATATCTTCGTTGCTTTGTATATGATAAAAAGACACAAGGGGTCAAATGGTTGCCTCTCATTGAATGGTGGTATAAAACTTCTTTCCATACTGCAGCAAAAATGACCCCATTAATGGCACTTCATGGATATCATTCACTATCCATCATATCATATTTAAGAGAAAATTCTAAGGTTCAAGCAGTGGAAGATCACATCGAGCATCAACAACAAGTTCTCCAACTCTTAAAGGATAACCTCAATTTAGCACAAAATAGAATGAAACAACAAACCAATCAACATTGCAGGGAAAGAAGTTTTGATGTAGGTGAATGAGTATTTCTACGGCTACAACCATACAAACAAATGTCCCTCAAGCAAGCTAAGAAATATAATAAATTATCACCAAAGTATTATGGTCCATACAAGGTTTTGCAAAATATTGGTACTATGGTATACAAATTGGAGCTTCCTACAACTTCCCGAGTTCACCTAGTTTTCCATGTTTCATGATTAAAGAAGGTTATAGGTGACAAGTTCGCAGTTCAAACAATATTTCAAGAACTTGATGATGAAGGAACAATCATATTGGAACCTGAAGCAGTCATAGAAACAAGAACTTGAAAACTATGAAATTGATAAATTTTAGACTATCTCATCAAGTGGAAGAACTTAGATGTTGAAGATTCCACATGGGAGGATGAGAATTTTATATAGAAGCATACATAACTACTCAAGCATTGAGGAAAACACTTTTTGGAAGGAGAGGGGCATGTTAGGCCCCTATAATACTAGTTTATTCCCTTATTATTATTATCATTATAGCCCCTTATTGTTATTGTTGTGCCCATGTTATCCCATATTGTTATTATTGTGTCCCATAGAAGCCCACTATTATTAATGTTGTGCCCTTACATTATTATTGTTATGTCGTCTTTGACTATATTATGACCCCTTAGACTCCTATATATAGAAAGGATGTCTTCTCATTTGTATCATCGAAGAATTGTTCATTTTTGTAATGTAAAGGAGGTTCCACCCTCAAAGAGGCTATTTTTTAAGTCGTTGATCTATCTCTTCTTCTATTTTGTGAGCTTGTTGAATAACAAGGACCAAGTGAAAACATTGGGAAATACTTGAATTCTCAACCCTCAAGCTTGAGGCCATTTATTACACTTTTTGTGACATCAATAAAATTGTGGAGGCATACCTGAATGACATTTTTGCTCCTTCTTCTCAATGAAGTGATCATATTGCACATCTATGAGCCATATTTATGAATTTTTGGTAATATAATATTTGTTTCAATCCTCACAAATTCATATTTTGTGCTCTTTCTAGAAAATTGTTGGGCTTCATTGTGTCCAAGTATGGGATCATAGTTGATTCTCTTAAGGTTGAGGTGATCGTTAATTTTCCTCCTCGCAGTATTAGTCAACTTTACATTTTGCAAGGAAAATCAAACTTCTTATGTCCATTCATTACTAGCTATGATGATATCACAAAGGGTTTCATGTGCCTTCTAAAAAAGGACACACCTTTCATATGGGATGACCAAGAACAATGATCTTTCGATGCCTTGAAATAAGCATTTATGTTAGCACTACTGCTAAGCCCTATTGACTAAAGTTAGGAATTCATTTTTTTATGAATTATCCTTTAGAATTGTTCTTGTCTAAGTGGAAGGGGACCACCATGAGAATGTAATCTACTACCTCAATAGCATGTTAGTAGGGAAGGAACTTTGTTATCCAAACATTGAAAATTTGGTTCTAACTCATATCTTCATTATTCAATGACTTATACATTACAACCTTCTATGTAAGACTATCAGAGTCACAGAATCCAACTCCATGCGCCATTTTCTTAGTAAACAAGTACTTGGGGGAAATTAATCCAAATTTGTAGTTATATTGTACAAATTCGATCTAGAGTGCATGTCCACAAATTCTAAGAAATATTTAGCATTTTTAGAGATGTTATCTGACCTCCCCCCTGCATTTGAAAAAATAATGGTTACTGATTCATTCCATTTTGAGTCTTTATTCCTTGTTGGCATGTTTGATCATTGGTATGGGGATATATTTCTCTATCATCATACTCAAACATTTTGGCCTAAGTTGTCCTGTGATGATCCTCAGATACACCACGAATCTAAAAAATACCTCATTATAGATGTTACCCTTTATCACCACAGTTTTGATTTGGTATTACATCAATGTATAAATCATGAATAGGCTAAACATGTTATAAATGACTATCATGTTGGGGCATATGGCAAGTCATCTCTTGGGGTGAATCACTAAGAAAATATTGCATGTCGAGTAATTTTGGCCATCAATCTTCAAGGATTTTATGATTATGGTCCAAAGGTATCATCCTTGTTAGAATTTTACCCCTAAAATACATGCCCATCCAACTCTCTTTCATCCAGTGGATGTTTCCTGTACTTTTTCCAAATGAGGTATCAATTTTATGCAATGTAAGACTAACTCATATAGTGATATAGAAAACAGTCTTTCAGATTAATCACATTGTAAGGATTGGGTTGAAGTTTTGAACTAAATAATGTGGTTCATCCTCAAGACAAGGTGAGAAATCGAATGATCTGAGAGAATAAATAGCATGGATGCATCATTGTTTAGTGTTAGTCGTTCAAAATTAGCCGTTGGTGAAGCAAAATTATTTAGGAGTAATTAACAAGTATTTAGTCAGAAATTAGCCGTTATGTAATAATTAATTATTTATTATTGAAATTGTAAAAATTATTAAATTAAATAATAATATAATCTAAGAAAAAAAATGTTATAAGCTAGGGTTGATCTAGTCAATGGGAAATAGGAAGAAAACTAGCCGTTACCATGATATAGTAAATAATAATATTAGTAAATTTATATAATATTATAGAAAAGGGTTGACCTATTGGGAGGAAAGCTAGTCGTTATAATGAATAATTAATTTATATAATCATATTTGGTTAAAAATTAGTTATTATGTAATGAATTAGTTGGTGATAATATTGAAAATAGTTAATATATTGATTAATTCAAATAATAATACTATCCAAGAATAATTTATAATATTATTAGGTAGGGTGATATAATAAATAGGTAACTAATATTGTTAAAAATAATTAATATTGGGTTCGAAAAAAGTTGAAATGTAATAAATTAATTATGTCATAAAATAATTATTTAAAAATTTTGGGGTAAACTTAATTAGATAATGTTTGGTTGAAACTTCATTTAATTTCAATATATTTTATAATCATGTATTTTAGAACCTTTTTTTTCTTTTTTTTTTAACTAAAACCTCAATAAGGACAATTTTAATTGAATTCTATAATAAAAGAGACCATAAGCTAGAGGATAGTTCGCCTCATTGAGAGGAGGAAAGCCAAGAAAGGAATAACCATCAGTAGGGGGAGAGAAAATAAAATCAAGGTGGAAAACATCTGAAGCCAAAAAAAAAGGGGGGGGAGGGGAGGGCGGAGGAGTTAAGAAGCAAGAGTTGGAATCCATCTTTTACTTAATTTCCAGCGATCATCCCTATTAAGGTTTTTGGCATGCCTCTCAATCTCAACCACTTCCTGGAGTTTCCTGTGGTGGAAATGACCAATTTTAGTAACGACCTTAGGTTCTTCAATGCAGACATGGTGTTTTGATTTCTCAGCACGTTTTGGAAGGGCTGATGTGCGGGATCGATTATGTCTGATGTTAGCAGCATCTCCACTGATCCTTTGCTTAATAGACCTTCCCTTTTCTCCAATGTAGGGGATACCATAGGAGCAACGAACGAGGTAGACACCTTTTGAGTCCTTTGGGGCAATAGGGTCCTTAATCAATCTAAGAGAATTTCTAATGGTATTGAGATGATTGAAGGAAGAAGAAACATTATTTTTCTTAGGAGTATGGGAAATCCTATCCATGGTTCCTTGGATATACAAGAGATAAACCTTAGAGATAGGATTAGCAAGGGTGGGTTTAACCCTGTGCTCTTTTCTAGCTCTTTGAAAGGCCTTGAGGGTATGGGACCTGCTATACCCATTACTTTTAAAAACCTTAAGAATATGAGATTTCTCCTGATCAAGGTGGTCATCATTAGAGATTCTTAGAGAACGGGTAGTGAGAGTGCTAATAACCCTGAATTTCTGAGCTGGCAAATGATGAGAATTGGCATGGAGGTACTATTTCATGTGAGTCTTCTTTCAAAAAACTTGGTGATAGACAAAACCATCCTCCCTTATAGAAAGGAGGATGTCAAGAAAGGGAAGGTTACCATTATCCTCAACTTCCATGGTGAACTTGATGGAGTCTGATTGATAATTTAGGTGCTTGAGAAACAAGTCTAGCTTCTCATGTCCATGAGGCCATATGACATGTGTCATAGACAAACCTCTTCCATTTTTTAGGATGGAATTTTGTGGAAGCAAGGGCCTTGGTCTCAAAATATTCCATTAACAAGTTAGCGACAATGGGGGAGAGAGGGGATCCCATCACAAAACCACAAGTTTGTTCATAGAACTCACCTTGGAAACTAAAGAAAGTAGAGGTGAGGCAAAGGCCAACCAACTTAGAAGTGTCTTTATCACTGATACTATTGATGATATCAATGCCATCTTGGATGGGGATTCTAGTGTATAAGGAGATGACATCAAAGCTCACTACTAAGTCTCCAGGATATAACTTGATATCTTTCCACTATTGAATAAACAAGGCAGAGTCTTTCACAAAAGAATCAGTGCAACCAACAAGAGGATTGATCTTTTGGGCTAGGAATTTAGCAAGAGGGTAGGTCGGTTTGCTTATGGTATTAATGATAGGTCTTAAGGGGACACTAGATTTATTAATCTTCGAAAGGCCATGGATTCTAGGGGTAAGGGGGTTGCTCTCAATGAGTTTTCGGGACAGGGGATTAAGAGATGGATCTGCTTTAATCGCAGAAGAAACCTATTTAGAAATGGATTTAAGGGGATTCTTCTTGAGCTTGATGTAACTCCCACTATTAGATAGATTATCCACCATCTTATGGATATAATCGGATATTTCAAGGATGACAACAACTCCACCTTTGTTTTCCCTAAGGACGACAATGTCGGGGTCATCCATTAGGGATTTAAGTGCAAGAAACTCGGCCTTGCTAAGGTTTTTCTTAGGAGGTTTAGCCTTCCTAAGAACAACGACAAAATCTTGTCTCATAGTCTCCTTGATATTGTCTGGAATGTCCTTAATCCTACTTTCAATACTACATATGATATCATTAGTAGGAATCTTATTTAGGGCAAGGGAAAAATTGAGACCTTTGTTAAGAAGACCAAAGATAGAGGGATCAAAATTCTTTCTCAAGAGCTTAATAACATTCTTAAAACCTATATTATTGCTATTATTATTATTAGAGTAGTTATTATTATTATTATTATTATTATTATTATTAAACCGGAAAAAGTATGTTATTATAAATGAAGTTTTTCTTATTGATAGTCATCTTGTTTTTGTCTTTAATAGATTTTTTAGAAAAGTTCTTCATATTATTTTTAATATGGCTATTATATCTGATACAATAAATGGGTAGGAAGGAAGACAATATTAAGGAAGAATCAGAGATGGTGGAAATGGTCTTGTAGACAAAATGGAATGAATTAGCGGAGGTATTAGGATAATCGTTAATAGTTATAGGTGACAGTAGAAAACAAGGTCCGAGGGAGGGGGTAGGACAAATAGAGGGGAGAAGGAGCAACGGAATGGCAGGAGTCTGAGTGGAGAGGAGGAGGGACGACGTTGGTGGGGAGGAGGAGATCAGAACGTGAGCTGACAGGGACGCCATGGAATAGGCAGAAGCTAGGATAGAGGTTGATGAAGGCGTGGATAGGATCAGAGCTTCAAGTGTTGACGAGGCATGAGTTGGATGCAAATCAACGAATTGGGAGAGGTTGGAACAACACTATTCAACTAAAACAGAACTTGGAGGTCCACTCACTGGATTTATCAACGGGTCAGTGAGATCTTTGGAGGATGGGAAAGCGGTCAAAGATGAGGGAGACACCAAGACTGCCAGAATTGAGGACCGAAAAGGTGCATCAGTTGCAGAAACCGGGGATGGTGTTGTAGAAGGAGATGGTTTAGTAGATGCTGGAGACCATGATGGAGAGGAGGGTGGAGAGGCCGAAGCAGATTTAGATGACCTTGAATCTAAATTGTACGAAATCTATTCCTTTAAAGCCATGATCTGATCTTTATTGACTGCACTTGTTGATTGATGAAAATCTGAGTCAGAAATAAAACTGGGGGAGCGTGATCTAGCATTTAATAGTTTTTCAAATTTAATCAAATGCTTTTTCCTGGATGATTCCTCCTACTAGAGGGCCTTTGCTGCCAAACTGCCTTCAATTGCTTTCCACAAAGAAATTGAAATATAGTTTGCTAGATCCAGATGGAGCAAAAGAAGCCTGCGGAAGAGATGATCAAGATCCCTCCTTACTAAACCAATCATAGATTCAACAAGAGCAGAGCTGGATTTCAAAATAATATGCTTATTTTTAGAGTTATTAAGGGGATGAGAAATACGGGCAAACACTGGAATCGATGATGCATCCCTACACCTTTTGAGAAACATCAGATCAGACTTCTTCTTAGCAACTTGTAGTTGTTCCCATTCAAATTGACAAGCCTTGTTAGCCATTCCCTTTCCGTGAAGGGTGATAATGTTAGATCTAAGACTTTTTTGATCCATAATTTAGAAAATAGTCTTTCAGATTAATCACATTGTAATTATTTCATTGTGGCTATAGATTATTCCATTAAATGGGAAAATTCTATGCCTACCTATTCAAATGATGGTGCCACTACATCTCTATTTTTATTTAACCACCTAACCACTGGGTTTAGTGTACCCAAAGATATTGTCAGTAATAATGGATCTCACTAGGGAAAATTTTAGGGGCTTATATTCACAGGTGGGCTAATTTTCTATACTTTTTCCAAAAACATATTTGCCAATTTCAATTTTTTCTAAAAATAATTCATCCAAGTTTTATAGTATGAAATTATTTAACCTCAAAAATCACCAAGATCTTATATAGACAAATATAATATAATGATAGTTTTAAATATTTTTACAAAAATGTCATCAAACATTTTACAATTTTTCTATTAAAGATCACCAAGATTCGCCAAGTTTTATAAATTTTCAAATAGATATCCATGATTAAAAGTTTCTATTGGGGCCTTCGTTTCGAATTTGAAAAGTTCGGAAGGTGTTAAGGAAGAAAATAGGTAGTAGGCGCAATGGTAGAGTTGCGAAGAGGACAGATGGGAAGGGAAACAAAACCGTGCAGTCAAGGGGTAGTTGTGGCAAGGTGTTAAGAGCAAGCAGAAATAGTCGAGCGGACAAGGGGCAAGACGGGAAGTAGCTGAGGGCAATGGAAGTCAAATGAAACTAGAATTGCGAGCAGCAGAGGAGAATATAAAAGGAGAAGACAACACAAAGAAGGGGTTCATATCTATGAGGAGCAAGAAGCATAGAGCAATAGGATCCGAGGACTTGTGAAGTCATGGAAAGGTCAGAGCTAGGCTTGGCCTAAGGTCTAAAGCATCCTGTGGCCATAGTATTTTATGTATTTGATCAAGGCTTTATGTCGAATGTATGTTGTAATGAACCTTCCTTTGAATTAATGTGAATGAGTGAATGAACCAATTGCATGGAATTGTGTTTAAGTGTATCACTTTGATTTATAACCCTCCTCAATTTTTTTTTATATTAATGGTCTTTCCTTGGATGAATATGATAACTATAACAATATGATGTTGTGACAAATGTATTATTTAAGCTGTGCATGAGTTAATGTCTAGGTCATCCTTGATATCCCTCTAGGCCTTCGTAGTTTCAGTCATAGCATGCCTTGGGTGGGACTCCTTACCCTTTTGGTAAGGTGAGAATGTTAGCATTGTCCTAAACAACAACGAACCTTTGTTGGCCCCTTGTGCCTACACCTAGGGTCTTTCCCTGGTGATATTTTCGTGCCAACAAATGGTTCCATTGCTGGGACTTGAAATCATAAGAAGTGGTTTGGAATATGTTATCTAGGATAATTAAGAAGGAGATTCGGCACTAGTGGGATAACCAAGTAGATCAGTTTGTGTCAAAGAAAGCTAATTGTCAAAGCCAACCTATCGCTAAGGTGAACGAAGAAATTTTGTACTTAGAGCCTACAAGTGATCAGTATGAGATCTTCTAGTGTAAGTTCCCAGAAGACTTGTATAACTAGGTAAGGAGATTAGAAGTGAAGATTCATTTAGAAGGATCTACGCTAGCCCGTCACGACTAGGTTCTCGTAGACCTCGCAACACTCCAACAATTGTATAGTGAGTTGACGAGGGAAGTATATTTTTGTGTACAAACTACTATAGAGGGGTACATAGTTGAGTTTGTATCAAAGAAATCTCAGTCTTTCTCAAAAGATGATGTCGTGTTCATATCGGGGTTGAGAGAGAAATTAGTGAATGAAGTGTCCTTATGGATTAAGATGTTGATGGTGGAGGAAGGGTTGTTACCTTTACCCAGAGAAAATATGGTAGCGTAAAATACCAGTATTAGCGAAAGGTCCTAAGTGGAGAATGCTGCTATTTGGGGAAAATTAGATGCTGCTAAAGGAATGGATATAGATAGATCACAAAGAGCTAGAGATATTAGGGTACAAAGGAGAGTGCTATTAGCAGAAAAGTGGCAGGAAAGAGCAGTACAAGCATTGAAGAAGAGACATGTGGGACCCCACCAAGTAGGAGTGGTGTCACTGAGTCCGAAAGAGGAAAATAAGATGGAAAAGAATGAATAACAAGAGAGGGATGTCAATTAGATAGGTAGGAGCCAGGAGAATGATAAGGACTCTCCCTCACAGGTTGTAGGTAAGACGCCAGAAGGAAGCAATCATAGCAACTATGAGGAGGAGATGGAAGGTGAGATGTGTAATGTGATGAGAAGATTGTTCGTCGAGCATGATACATTAGATAAAGTTCAACAATAGAATCCCCAAATTTCAGCTAGTGTTCACCCCAACCTTCCCCGGGTGCTTTATAGAAACCCTGATAAAATTGTTACTAAGTTTATTAAAGCGATATGAGTACACAATGTGCATGAAAAATATAAGATGAACTTTAATACATCTAGTAGCAGTGGGCCTAGAAGTGTAAGTAACCTAGGATTACAAGGATCTCAGCAACCCAAAAACTGAGGATTTGTGCTCTTAGCACATCCTAGAACTAGCATGGCAAGATCTTCTACTAGATATCCAAAGTTCACTGGTAGAGGGAATGAAGATGTGGAACAACATTGGTACCTATGTGAAGCTATATGGAGAGCATACCAAACACTCGATAGAGAAAAGTTGATTGAGTTCCAGACTACATTAAGAGAAAGAGCTCTCAGGTGGTTTATCAAATGGGCAGTGTAGAATCAGAATCTGTCCATGGATGACATCAAGAGAGGCTTCATTCAATATTTCAAGGTACCACAAACATATTGATGCAGGAGCATTCTGCTCAGAAATATCATTGTGTTTTAGTAGATATATAGGGGGTCTTGTGTTTTAAGGGAGTTGGTTTCCTGAGTATTAAATTAATGTAATAATTTAGGGTTGTCAAGTAAGTTTGTGAGAGATTTAGAATAGGAACTAATTAGATATTGTGAGGATATTTGTAAATGTTCTCGATTGTAGGAGAACATGAGTGATGATGAGTGATTAGTGAGGATTGAGAGATTTTGAAATATTGTAAATCTTAGATTAGGAATTGGTTTCATGAATTTGGGGATTAAAGAGAATATTTATGATTTAGTTGAGTTGTTGAGATCCCCAAGGGATCATTGAGAGATTTTAGAACTTAATGAGCCTTAAAGAACCTTTTGTATAAATGTAAGCCTAAAATGCATAGAAGAGGGTTAGCTATCTAGGAGTTAGTAAGTGAGTTAGTTAGAGTGAGAATTAGAGTTCAGAGATTAGATAGGTTTGACTGTAATCCTATGGGCAGGAAAGGAAAAGGCCACTGATTAGAAAATTAGGCCAGAGAGAGAGATTCATTATGTAAATAATTATTTATGAAGACAGAGAATTTGATTTATAAGTTGTGTGGTGTGTATTGATTAATGGAATTATAAAATGTGTGTGGATTAGAGTAATTCTGTATAACATAGGTTTGCAAGTGTGCAGAATCAGAGAAGAAGTGTAGAGGAGAGTGTACGAGTTTACACATAGACAATACTAGAGAAAACTTTTAATGTTACAATGAAGGTATAAATGCAAGGTTTCCTAAAACCTAAGGATTTATGAAGGAAGTGTAAAGGCACAATAAAGTGGAGATCGAGACCAGAACAAGTGAAGACCGTAAGGCAAGAACAAAAATGTAGACAAAGAAGCGAGAAGACTATTACACGGTGAGAAGCAAAAGAACGTAGCAACAAAGTACAGTAGTTCGATCACTCAGATCAACGAAAGAGAGTGAGGGAGATAGATGGTTAGGATTAAGTCGTGAAAAATAAAGTCAAGAAATGAAGAGATCAGATGAAGCCACATGTTAAAGGACGCAGGGTAGTATTCGCAAGGAGTAAGCGGTATCTCACATGCTCAAAAGGCCATAAATGGTATTTGGAAAATTCACACAATCAACCTTAGTGGTTGACACGTAGCAGATGATGGAAAGATAAAACCACTTTTCTCGTGCACTCTCAACCTATTATCATTCGTGCAATTATCTGCGCAAGATTGCACGATAGACATTGGATCTGACGAGGTAGATCAATGATGGAAATCAGCCAAGCTAGTTGACAATTGGGTGATGCGATAACCGTCAGATTAAGGAATGAGATCAATGGTGGAGGTTGATTGTGCTAAAAAGAGCATCGATATATGTGCAAAGGTTTGTAGAATGGCGGAAACATAAGGTTTAAGTGTGGTTATGAAATATTCCTATTATATGGAAATTATAATAGAAATAAGCAGGATTGATGTTTCATGGTAAAGTTTGATAGCTTAGACATTCAATTAAAAGACTTAGAATTTGGGTTAAGAGGTTTTCACCATTGATATTGGTGTTAATATTGGGACATGACATTGACATAATGTGACATGCAATTTTATTTTCATATTGTGGGTATTTGCGGCTTAGGCGGCATCACATATCAGCAAGGACTATCTGAGCTATGGGAGATCAAGAAGAAGGAAGAAGAATCTGCCTAGGAATTGATGCAGAGTTTTAAAGATGTTATTGGAAAGCTAAGCTATACCATAGATCCTAATCATGAGAGGGATTGGTTCATTAAAGTGCTCCTACTCCTTACAAGGACACCATTGAAGCAACAAAAGGTTGGATCTCTCCAAGATTCCCTAGAGCAAGCATTGCGCATAGAAGAAATGGAAGGATACCCACATGAGTATCGGGGAGGGATTGAAGAGAAAGACACATCAACCATGGGCCTCCAAAACTAGATTTCCAGTCTAACAGACAAATTAAAATATCTACAGCCAATTCGACTGGTGAGACACAACATATGGTGCATTCATTGCCTGGTAGAAGGCCATGTGGTGACTGAATGCCCAAGTTTGAGAGGCACAAATAGTTCAGCAGGAATTTTAAAATCATTAGGGGCCCTACCAACAGTAGGTTTTGTAGCGGTGGGATCTCAAGGAACTTTGCTGGGTTGAAATATGCAAGACTACTGTGAAGTCTATAGAAATTATGGACATTTTCCATGTGTATGTCCAATATTGCAAAAGTTCTCTAGTATACCCAACAACAACTATTGTGAGTTATGTGCATCCATGACTCGCCATACCAATTAGTGCTGAGCATTAGATTCCTTAGCAGAGCAGCTAGATAGGTCCACATTCAAAATCAATGAAGCTAGTCGTGGAGGATAGGGAGGAGGTGTGAGAGGAGGATGACAAGGGGGTAGAGGACCCGTAAAATGATACAATTGCAATCAATAGGGACATGTCACCAGAGACTATCCGTTTCCAAGAAAGCATTGGTGCACACAATGCTGGGTCAATGTACATGCCATAAAAGATTGTCTCGAGCTGATTGCAAAATGTGAAGGATGAAACAGATAGAGGGGAAATAATTTGATCAACGTAGAACTAGGAACCGTTGACACACTTCTAGTAACTAATATAAACATAGTTACCAGAGGGGGTAAGAATATAGGGAATGATCAGGTTATGGCAGACTAGCCTTCAATTTATTCGAGTAGCATCACCAAAGTAGTCATACTATCAGGAAGTGACCAATTTGTTTGAGGGTTTAATAGAGACAAAAGGAGACAAGAAACAAGACTCAGGCATAGTTTCTAAATATTGACCAATTGAAGAATGGTTTAGGCTATTTTTGTAAACTGTTGATAATGAACAGATGCTAATGGAGTTAGGTAGGAGTCTAAAAGTAGTGTTACCAGAATAAGAAGAGAAAGGAGAAACACTATCGATAAACCTACCTAAAGGAAATTAGAGAAGGGTATGATAGAACAAGAAAAGAACTGGTAGAGAATTATGGATTGATGCTCAAGTTGTAGGATTTTAGATTAAAGATACAATGTTAGATCTGGGGTCCAATGTAAATATTTTGCCCAGAAAAAAATGGGAAGTGCTAGGGAAGCTGCCTCTAAAATAATTGTCAATCCAACTACTGATGGCAATCCATTATTGCATCTTGCCCATCAGAAAGTTGGAATATGTAGAAGTGGATGTGGCAGGGGTAAAAACTTATACCGAATTTGAGGTAATATATATAATGGGTGATAAGGAACCTTACCCAACACTCCTTTGTATCGAATGGGCATATGAGAACTATGCCATCATTGATATGAAGAAGGGTTTGATGATTTTTGAAGTATAAGGGATGTGGGTAATACAACTGCTAGACCCATATCAGGGACCAAAGTTCACCAAACCTGCGGATGATTGAGATGAGATTGGCATGTTAGATCAGTTGTATAGGTTAACAGTGGGAAAGAGAGAGGACTACATAAATCCCATAGTAGGAGGATCAGTTAGTTGGAGAAGCATACAAAGTTCATAAGCTAGCTCAATGTTGGGAAGCGAAGGTCCTGCGTAAGGGTTTTGGGGCAGAAAGCCCAAGAAGTAGGATTTAAACATTGTAAAAATTCTGAAATATGCAAAGAGCGAATCATAATAGATTGAGTGAAAGGGTAGTCTGCCCGAAAATAATAAAAAGTAATGTAAATAGTGTCAGCCCATGCAGGGTTCGCGGGCCAGGGAAGGGTATAAATAGAGTGCGGCTCTATGAGGGAAAGGTAGTTATTTTGGAGTATGCAATGTAATGGGTTCTTAAGGAAGATAGTTTGAAAGCGTCTGTAAGTCCGAGTCGAGGGTAGGGTAGTAGGTAGAGGCTCTGCAGCTAGGTGTGCAGAGGCCTAGAAAGTCTGTAGTTGTGTGCGTGGGCCCCTACAGCTAAGTGTGCAGGGTAGATCTAGATGTATTGGTGAAGAGGAATAATAAAGATAAGTTTGCTTCTAGAATTTTGTGTTATCACATATCTGTCTTTATGGTTTACTTTTCTATATCTGGTTAATGCGAAGGTGATAAATATATACAAGTATGGGTTCCTTTTATATGCTCAAATCAGTATGTTGATTAAATGTTTGCTAAGAGGCTTTGTTGAAAAATTCTAAATCATAATCAAGTAGAATAACACACTAGTAAGAAAGATATAATCATTCTAGATCGGTGCGAAGACCGAGTAGTGCAGAGCTATAGACCAATGAGCGAACCCTCCAGTACACATCTAGACATCCCTAGGGTGTGGAAACTTCGTTCTAGCACCCTCCCCTACTACCTTGGGTGAGGCCTCAGTCTGCGCTCCGTGGGCTGTTGCCAAAAGTGCTAGTAGCTGCGAGATTTGTTTGGCTAAATAACTCTTCCGAACCTGGGTCAGGCCCAAACAAGCCAACAAATGGTTTTGTTGCTGGGATGGGGATCTACCTAAGGGGTGTTTAGGTGTGGATTGCGAGGACCCTATAGAGAAAGAATGTTGAAAATTCAAGAGGATCATGGATGCTAATATATCAAGTGTAGCGATGGAAAATGAAATTTAGTTACTCGTATTTAAGGGAGTTGGAAGTGAAGACTCGTAACAATTTCGGTTTGTGCTAACATCAGTATGGAACATACAACAAGTCACAGATGATAACATCAAGAAAGCCATCTTAGTCAGTGCACGGTAGGACCGAGTGCTAACATGGTACATGAAGTATTCAAGCATCAACCCAATGGCGAGGATAGCAGATATCCATACTAAATTGAAAAAGGAGTTAAGCCAGCCAAAGACAGAAGCGCAGTCGGTCGTAGGATTCAAAGAGATCACAATGATGCCTGGCGAGACTCCGTGGGATTTGGATCAGAGGTAGAAAAGCACCATTCGGGAGGCCAACATGACCCTGACAGATGCACAACACTATGCTTGGTTCGTTTCATCATTAACGCCATATCTGAAGTTGGCTTTGTCACAACAGAAGATCTCAACTCAAGCGAAAGCACTGGAAGTAGCAATGTGGCTACATGAAAGCCCAGTATAGGACCCAGGGTTGGGAGTTCAGAAAATCCAAGCGCAGGTCCAAAATTTGTGTTTGGAGATACAAAAGTTAAAACACGACCAGACGCTGCGTTCAGAAATCTAGGAGGAAGTATGGTGCATAAAGTGCAGAAGCTAGGGACACGAAAAGGATCATTATTCAGTCTCGGTGAATTTTTTGGTCACAAGGGGACTGACACCATTGTGAACAGAGGCATAGATAGGGCGAAGCATGGTCACCCTGCTCTGGTGCGTAATCTCTTAGGTAGGAGGAAAGCACAACACAGATAATTGTCATCTATTGCCAAAATACAACCAGACCCACTAGTAGCTCTTTTGCAACTTTTGTAGATCGATGGGTCATGAAGAAAGGGATTTCCATAGTTATCGAATGTTGATGGACCAGAAACCTACCTATAGAATGCATACAGAGGGGCGAGGTCAGGATCCAGCCATAGCATTTGCGCGTAGTGGGTTCCTAGGATGAGGTCGAGGATGGGGCACAATGGGACTAGGAAGGGGTCATGGGCAGCTAATTTGTTACAACTGTGGAGGACCGGGGCATTATGCATGAGATTTTACCAATCCAACTCAAATATCATGTCCGTATTGTGAGCAATTAGATCATGAATTGCTAGATTGCCCCATGCTGATAGCACAGATTCACAAAAAGAAGGCAACGCCTCCTACAACAATGCAAAACGTGAAGATGATGAGATATGAACCCAGCGACTACGAACCCATGGTCAACAGGATATTGCGACGTAATGTAGCCATAGGAAAGGTTGATGGGAAGACTAATATGGAAGCTAGGCAAAGCTTCACGAACGTCTTTACTCGAGGTAGTAGGGATCTGCCTGAGCCAACTCGGGATCCCTAGATGATGACTACCTTCTTAGAGACATGCCTAAAACTGCTTCATGACAATTGGGTAGTTAGAGGGTTACAGGAAGTGATTAATAGATGTGCAGGGTGGGGTGAAGCTTGCACAGTCCAGAAAATGGGAGGACACGCATTACACACGGGTCGGGAAATGTGGCTAACAACGCAGAATGGTGAATACGAGATGGATCAAGTCATTCTGGACCTGGGTTCTGATGCAAATATATTGCCTAAAAAGACTTGGGAACACATGGGTAAGCCTATACTACAATGGTCTCCTATCCAATTATGGCTGGCCAACCAATAGAAGATCTTGCCCATGGGAAGGCTGCAAGGAATTACAGTAGACATTGATGGCATAGGTACCCAGACAGATTTCGAAGTTATTGAAATCATGGACGAACATAGTCCGTATCCTACATTGTTAGGGATAGACTAGGCCATTGATATGAACAGGGTTATTAACCTCAAACAAAGGAAGATGATATTCGAGAAGAAGTCTCTCCGAATCATTGTTCTACTGGATCCAACAGATGAACCATGCTACATAGAACCAGTGCATAGAGAAGAGAGGGGTGATGTACTAGACAGTATCTACAAACTTGCTACAACAGAGGAGCAAAGATTCTCACAGGGTTACAACAGTGATTCATATGAGGAGGACAAGTGATGGCACAATAGGGTGAATGAGGCAACCACATTGCACTGTAATATGATGACAAAATCCTTGTATTGCGTTAAATTTCAGAACCACAAACTGCCGATGTATGAGCGGCTGACAGTAGTAAAGGACTTCCTAGATAGGTTCAAAAGCACAATACCAGAGTACCAATGGTTCAATGCACTAAAATGGGCATTGCATGTGACACCGGCGCGATAGTAGGACACCCATGTAGGGACCTTCGAAGATTGGTGAAGCTACAGGCGCATGATGAAGATTAGATTTGGGAAGCCTGAGCTACGAATAATAGAGAAATACAATGGACGAGATGATCCATGCATGCACTTGACCAATTGGACCCATGCTTATGGTGTGGAGCCTCAACCAGAATGGGTGCACTTATTTTATCATACCCTGGATGTCATTCCAAGGAACTAGTATATGGAAATAGAGCTCCAGCATGGCACTGGCGAGTGAGATATCCTGCGCGAAGGGTTTTTGTCAAATTTTCTCTTTGAAGACCAATGGATGGATACTGTGGATGATGCATTACAGCTAGTAAAAGATGCCATATTTAGAGCATCGCCAGAACCAAAAGAAGTCGTGTGATTAGACTGGTCACGACAGTTGAACCAGGCCTTAGCATGTTACAATGTACAAGTAGAAGATGATGAGGATGACCCGCGTAATGTCAATATACCAGAATTGAAAGGGATTCATGAGGTGTGCGGCTCTGAGATAGAATATCCAGACATCATGGTGCCATTGAAGACAAAGCAAGTGAATATCGGAAAAGAGGAAGAGCCGAAGTATGCCACGCTTGGGGACTACTGGGATGACACCACTATGGAAAAGGTCGTCGAACTGCTCCGCGAATACCGCGATTTATTTCATACAAAAATGACAGAGTTAAAAGAGATTGTAGGAGACCTAGGGATGATGAAGATAACTTTGAAGCTAGATGCGAAGTTAGTGAGCATCGACCCTATCGATTGTATCCAAAATAAAAAGAAAAAGTCCGCAAAGAATTGGATAAGATGTTGGCAGCAGGAATTATTGAACTCGGTGAGGGGTCCAATTGGGTAAGCCCTATGGTCGTACGGGAGAAGAAACAGAAGGGGGAGATCCACATTTGTGTGGATCTGCGAAAGCTCAATGATGCTTGTGTTAACAATCCGTTCCTAACACCCTTTATAGATGAGGTACTAGAAAATGTGGGCGGGTAGGAAGCATACTCCTTCACAAACAGGTTCTCCGGGTACCATCAGATCAAGATCGTGCTCGAAGATTGGAGCAAGACAGCGTTTGCTACCGAATGGGATTGTTTTCAGTATACAGTAATGCCCTTTGGACTGAAGAATGTGCCCGCGATATTTTCCCGTATTGTGGTAGCCGCGTTTAAGGAGTTTATCCATAAGTTCTTAGAATTCTACGTGGATGATTGGACCATCTTTGGCCTAGATAGGAAGCATGTCACAATCTTACGATTAATGCTGGATACCTGCCAATGACACCAGATTGCACTCAACTTAAACAAGTGTACTTTTCTCGTCCCTTTCGGGAATTTGCTGGTCCATGTGGTTTGTAAGCAAGGACTGATGGTGGATCTGGCAAAGATCATTATTATATTGAATCTACAAGCACCGCGCAGTGTAAAGCAGCTATGCGCTACGTTAGGACACACGGGCTACTATCGAAAGTTCATCAAAAGCTACGCCTAGATTACAGCTCCAATGGAGCAATTGCTAAAAAAGGATGCTACTTATTGCTGGAATGAGGAATGCAATAGAATCCTAGAGACGCTTAAGGAGAAAATGGCTTCAGCTCCTATATTGGTCTTTCTGAAATGGGACGTCGAGTTTCATGTGCATGTGGATGTGTCTTGTATCACACTGGGAGCAGTACTCACTCAACCAGGAGCGGAGGGACTGGACCATATAATTGCATTCGCAAGTCGCAGGTTGTCCAAGGCATAGAAGAATTACTCCACTACTAAGCGCGAAGGATTAGTGATGGTATACGCGCTCTAGAAGTTCCATCAATATCTGCTCAGAGGACATTTTAAGATGTACACGGATCACTTTGCGCTCAAGTACTTAGTGAATAAGCCTGTGTTGGGGGGGCGCATTTGTCGATCGTTGATGTTGTTTCAAGAATATGATTTTGAGGTTGTTGTAAAGCGGGACATCCAAATGCAGGTTTGGATCATCTGTCCCGAATTGAGACTGGTGAAGAACCAACAAATCTAGAAGAGGGACTTCTAGATGCTCAATTATATGTTGTGCATATTACAGATGGCCACTTTGAAGATATAATTCACTTTTTAACTACGGGCACTGCGCCACAGGGGTATTCTATCCAGCAAAGGAAGGAATTGGCGATATGCACAGTAGATTTTACCATAATTGTAGGCCACCTCTACAAGATGCACAATGATGAAATATTGCGTAGATATGTACCTGAATTCGAGCGTGGATAGATCCTAGCCAAAGCACATGGAGGGGTTGCTGGCGGACATTATGTGGGCTACACCACAGCCCAGAAGATTCTTCGCACTGGATTATGGTGGCCCACTCTACATCAAGATTTGAAGGCATACTGTCGGGCCTACGATGTATGTCAACGGACAGGCAAGCCATCGCGAAGAGATGAAATGCCACTTTAGCCATAGATGACGCTATAGCTATTTGATAAATGGGAGATTAACATCGTCTAGCCTATTGATCCACGAGGAAAGACGGGCATACACTACATCATCACTGTGACTGAATATTTGACCTGATGGACTGAGGCACAATCAGTTAAAGATTGCACGGTTGCGATAGCGGAAAAATTCTTGTTCAAGAATGTACTGATTAGGTTCCGCCGCCTCAAAATTCTCATGAGTGATAGGGGAACACATTTTCTGAATGAAATAATCAGCGCACTCATTGAGGAATTCCAAATCTCTCACCGACAGAGTATGCCCTACCATCCACAAGAAAATGGGACCGTTGAGGAATTCAACAAAATTTTAGAGACTATGTTGACGAAAGTTTGCAATGTGCGATGAAATGACTTGGATTTTCACATTCCTACTGTGCTATGGGCATACAGAACTACATGCAAGAAGATAACAGGCCAAATATGATTTCGGTGAGTTTATGGCCAGGAGGCCATTAGGCCTATGGAATATATTGTGCCTAGTCTGGAGATTGTGGCAACCAGAGGTATGGTAGACCGTGGGGCATTAGAAGAGAGGCTCACATAGCTAGAAGAATTGGAGGAGGAATGGATTCTGGATAAATTCCATCAACAGGTACAAAAACAAAGCGACAAGGTGTGGCATGATCACCATATCAAGGTGCGCACCTTCAAGGAGAATGATCTAGTCTTGCTGTATGATAATAAGTTCAAAAAATTCCTGGGAAAACTCTGCATGCACTGGTTGGGACCCTATGTCGTCAAAGAAGTTAGCAACAGAGGCACAATTTAGCTGGCTAAACTCAATGGAGACCCCTTTCCAAGAAGAGTGAACGGTAGTCACCTAAAGCTCTACATGGGTGGGCTGACCGCTTGACTAGCTGAAGAGAAGATAGTCTCACCACTCCAACTAGTTGAAAGAGAGCGTGGGATGATAAAGCATCCTGGGGGACAAATGCGTGAGTACCATGTTGTATGAGCATTTGACCAAAAACAAGGGTCACAATGGTGTGAGGAGGCTCACACAGATGTGCCAATCGCAATGATGACCATTGATATCACTATTCATGACAAGATGTTGGCAACATGGCAAAACGGAGCGGGTGGCGGGACATTAAGAGATATAGTATGAGCCAGACATGGAATGAACAGCCACAGATTCCACACGGGAAGGTTACATGAGTGGGAACGAATGGAAATCACTCCAATTGAATTTTTCATGTCTTATAAGTTACTGAGGGGAGTCCACTCCGTGGCCTACAGTTCAAAAACATCAATGGAGTTGTTCATCATCTATGCACAAGGCATGTGCCCAAAGGTAGTAATCTGGCTGATGGCGAGGCAGGACTCTCTAAGGAGTATGGGGGTGAAAGCTGCAACATCACCAATAGGAGATGTACTGGAAAAGAGGGAACCTGAAGTAGAATGGGTCTGGAGGCTATCGCCTCGCCTAGGTGTCACGCGGAATGAGTCGAGGTTGCAGACAAGATCGACCTTCCTAGTATCTAAAGATATCTAGTGACAAGCAAGCCAATCAAAAAATATTTTTCTCTAAATATGCAAGTAAAACAAAGGCAAACAAGTGTTTTAGGCCTACCTTGGGTCTAATGCAAGTTTGTGGAAGCCTCGCTCCCTTGCTCCAAATGAGCTTCCTTGACGTGTAATTCTACAAACACAAACAAGCAAACCAAATTAAATAGCACCTGAAAAGCCAATATCATAAAGCATATTCATCATAATGATCAAGGAGATTATGAAACAAACCACATAAGACAATTTGTTGAGAAAAATGAATCTGATTGTATTAATTCAAATGAAAGAAGAACTTTACAACCAGTGCCTTGATGCTGTACAAGCTCTTCCCAGGGTCTGACGAGAAGTCTCCTCTACTTTGACAAGTTTTACTCACTTCCCAATGAAACCAAAAGGTATGTGATCTCTCCTCTCAAGTTTAACTAGGAAGTCCCAATTCCATCAGCATTTACCCTAAAAAATGTTCAGCTTCTAACCTCTCCAGAAACTGACCCAATGCCTTAATTTATAGTGCAATGGAGGGAAGTTACTAGGTCCTCCTTCAAAGGGATAAAGCCCTCCTTCAAAGGGATAGCTCCTCCTATCAAGGGATTAGCTCCTTCTCTTTTGGGATGCATGAACCACCTTGGAGAAAACAATCCACTCAAAAATCCTTCTAGAAACATCTAGAATTAACCCAAAATTGAGTTTTTAGGATAAACTTGCACCCTTTTGACTTTTACAGGGGTACACACCCACCCCCTTTATAGATAGAGTGTGTAGGTACGCAGGTAATATGAAAAAAGGGTGCGGGTCCGCAGGCAAAAGTAGGAGAAA
>APFE031545655.1:0-22589 GCA_000404065.3 Pinus taeda | reverse complement strand
TTTGATGTTTTTTTGGGGTTTTTGGGCCAGAGTTCCCGTTTTGAGTTTATAGTTCTCGTTTCAAAGTTTACATTGTTAAATGATGAAAACTGTCCATGCACAAATTGAATTTAGTTGTGTGAAAGACAATATGACTTATCATTCAAAATGAAACAATACTCCATATATGTGACAATAGGATCAAATAAATTAGACTCTCTTTGATGCCCTAACTCCTCAACGCAGACGTCCAACTGTAAATTGTTAATGAAAACATTCACGGGCAGCTCTATTGTTTCTTGTTTTGAAGGAGGGAGAGTTTCCAAGAACTTCTTGGGATCTCAGAATTCATATGATTGGATATGATCATTTAAATACTAAATCTCCTTCTCAAATTTTTGAACAACTAACTCAAAGATACTAGTTTTAGCTTTAGGAGGAAACTTCAGAGATCTCAAACATTGAAGAACGGTAATGAAAAATACTTCATCAATTTCAATATCCACTAACTGATCTCTAACTTCTTTTAAAACTTCACAAAATTCATGGTTTTCCACATACCCTACCATTTTATTTTAGTGCATGAATGGATTAGTGAGCACTGGAATCTCTGGATTGAGATGGAGTTGCTAGGTGAATGTTTCAGCCTTCATATGTGTCTGAATATTTTCCACCATCAACAATCAGATCTGCAACTTGAATGATCTTTCCCAGAGAAGATATGTCACCTCTTCCCTAGTTGAGTTTAGTTCATAAATTAAACAAGAGATTGACTGAAGCAACATTCATCTACTATGCACTTGCATAGCAAGAGTAGTTTGAAGGCTACCTGGCTAACTTCAGGCTCTGTCTATAGTTTATAAAGCAAAAGCCATTAACAAACAAATAAAATTTTATTCCCTAGTGGATTCGCCACTATGTTAGGGCCTAAATCTACCTCAGGCTGAGAAAGGCAAGTCTAGGGTAACATCAAACCATGCTTAACCTAGTAGCTAGCCCTACCAGGTCAGGAGAGGGATATCTCCTTATCAATCTCATCAAAATATAGCAAATGAGGCTTGAGATGAATGATATAAAGACTAATTTTAGGCTAGGTATATGCTTAGAGGAGTTTGATTGAATTTTATGTTGGTTTGCTAGATCAAATGTGAGAGGCGGGTTTGGGTCTGGGGAATGAACTCAGTCTTGCAGAGATTTCTGTGGGGTGAGGTAGGAAAATGCTTTAGTACTTTGAATTAAGTGAAATGGATAGTCTTAATACTGGTGAGGATTTGGATAGGGCATGAATGTGTCATGAGTCCTCTTCAAACAATAGAAAACATGTAAAACTAAACAAACCCTAGGGTAGAGCACTGCAACATCAATGATTTCCAACTTTTATACTTGATTCATTTAGTTAAGCAGAAAATAGAGAGATAATAGCACACATAAACACATGATAACTTGAATTACAGAAGTAGAAATAATACTAAATCACCTTGCCACAAGAATCCCACAAAATGCTGCAAACCTTGGTCTATTTCCTTGCCAAACTGCAGAAATGAATGTACAATAATGCTCAAAGCATTCACAAGAGTCCAACCTTCTGCCAAAGTCCAACCCCTACACTATGAAATTCATAAAATATATACATTTTTTCATCCTTTTATTAAGGGAATTGAGCTCAACCATTTTCTTCAAAATAGAATCAGTTACATTAAACTTGGACCGAATTTCTGAAAATAGGTGTTGAAGATGAACTCGTATCTCCTAAACCATAGCACCTGTTACAAAAATTAAAGAGGTTTTTGTAGATAATTTCATGTTGGAGAAAAACCTCTCTCAAATATTAGAAATTCGCTTCCAGTTGCTCGTAATATGTGCCATAAAATCATCTCTAAAACAGAAAATCATTAAAAATTTAAATCTATGAAAATGAGTTGTAAAGATCTAGTTACATATCCCAATTCATGACACCTGTGAATAAACTGAAAGAGTATTTTTTTTTATTGCTTGTGATTAACAAAAAATTCTTTGTGTTTTTCAAAATTACTTTCCATCTGTTGTGAAATGGCACCACACTAAAATGACTAAAACAATAAAAAATATGAAAATTTTGCTTTGTTTTAATGTAGGTTCCAAAGATCACTGCATATCTCCCACATAGTAGCACCTGTGCATAAAATGAAGGAGGTTTTTGTTATTTTGGTATGTGATGAACAATAACCTCTTTCACTTTTGAAAAATTCCTTACCATTATTTCAAAAAATGATCTTGTACTAAACTTGTCATTGTGTGCAACAACTGAACTCAAAACATGCATAACCAAGAATCACTCATTCATTTCGATCATATCTTCTGATCCAGAAACTGGTTATGGGAGTGTGATATACCATTGGAAATATTTTTCCGAGCTTCTTCTGATGGAAATACTTAGGATATGATTTTCACTGAAGATCATGTGAAAAACATCTCTGAAAACCAGACATAGTAAGAGCCCATTTTGATCCCTGGTGACAGGCTGCAAAGACTGGAACTAACATGTTCCTTAGAGTTCATATTTTGGAAAGGAATTTTGAATACATCCAATATCAACATATTTCCATAAACTTTAACACATTAACTATTTCTCTAGAAAATTATGTTTTAAACAGACATTTGCAACACTTGTAAAAGTAACATTTTCAATTCACATCATTAGTTCAATAGGATTCCACATAACCATAGAAAACTTTGAAAGTATACCTAAGTAGACGCAAAAACTCAAAATGCATGCAAAAATATCATAAGTAGACCTAGTGATTCTCATGATAACATGCCACAACCTATGTTATGATGCACAATAGCCTCATCTAGTGGCTAGGAACACCAATAGTGTGGCGTTGCAGCCTCATAGGTAACTCCTTGATCTGGACATCCAGAATACCAAGGGTTAATCCCTCTATGTGATGTTGCGACTCTGCAAGTGTCTCGACTAAATTCAGGTCTTGGAGAACTTCTCTCCCAATAGTTCTCCGCGCTGGCCCACCTACCTCCTGTTGGTGTCTCACAGGTCGAACAATACCCACATCTGCATGCATGAGAATGCTTTTAGTTTAGTCTTGGAAACATTAAAAACAAAAAAACATGTAGAAACTTGAAAATCGAAAAACACTTTGGTCAAACAATTTACCTATAGCACCCCATTGTGCTCCAACTGGTAGAATCAAGTCTGGATCTCCACGAAAATCCATCCCTGAGTATGGATGCTCCTTGATGACAATGTGTTGTCGATCGAGCTAACTGAAGAATGTAGTCGAAAAAATTATTGTTGAGTGATCCACATGTCGAGCCATCAATTCGACCCACCTATGCATCTGTGGATCTCTAGGACCAGCTACACCTAGTGATACATGCTCTGGTTGCATCAATGGAATTCTCTCTAAGGTAAAAGCAATTAAGATCAAACCATAGCAGAAATTATTTGTCTTACCACTTTTTACCTTGGTGAGTTGTTCTTTCAATGAAGAAAGAATGACCTCATACCAGTTGAATACTTTTGGCTCTAAACACTTAAGTGTGTACTGCATATATGATCTGTTCGTCAGATGAAGTGTCACACTACCATCAAAATTTGCGATTTTGAAGAGGATCATTCTCAAAGGTAAATAACTTACATCCCTGATGTTTGTTTTCCCATCCTTGCTAGGTTGTGTACTTGGCCAACAAAACTGTCGAATGTAATCCCTCACCGATTCACCTCCACGGGAAAATCTAGAAAGTGAGATGGGGGCACCTCCCCTCAATAGTCTGGTAAGAAAGTAAATTTCATTATTGGTAATAGGGACCATTTTTTCCCCTATGTGAAAATTCTGATCTGTTGGATACCATGAATGAACTAGGAACTACGATAGTTCTATTTGTTGCCTCATTCCGAACAACCTGAAGTATTCGAGTAACCCACAGCTTTTGAGGGCCTCAATTGTACCCAGATTAATTAGGGAAACCATGTATTTTTCTTCATGCTCTCTTTATCTCCATGTAATCGACATTCTGATCTGATGAAGCTTGAAATCTAATCATAAGATTAGTTAGGATCCTTTCCATGCAAAAAACAGGACAATTTTTTAGGCAAACAGCTAAATCAAGTTTGTGAAACTCGCCTGGTGTAGCCCAGGCATAGAGATAGTGCGTTGAAGAGTAGAAAACCTTCTATTAGGGTGCTCTTCAGTGCATTTTTCAATGTGAAAGCCTGTGCTGATCCCAGGGCTAAAAAATCAAACCCCAGAGGCCCCAAAAAACCCTAAAACTTGCATGAAATAGTAAAAGAATGACCTGAAAAGAAAGAGGAAGGGTAGATCTCCTACCTGGTCTGGACGGTACAAGAAATGGTCCACAAAATCTCTCACAATCAGCTACTAAAGTGTGAAGTTAAAAACTAGCCCAGAGCACAAAACTGAATGGTAAGTACCAAATGTTAAAAACTTGTTTTAGGTTTATTTCATGTTCATTAATCAAGTAAACATTAGTATTTACCCATTTTTACTTATGAAACAGGTATTTTTAATCCATTTGGTGGTGTTTTGAGTAGGTTTTACAACTAACTTGTAGAATTTTATGGGCTCGATTGTAAATTGTACCTTTGACCACAAAGCATACTTTTATCTCTTTTTCGAGCTCTGTTAAATAACGAAAAAGGAGCCCCCTTGGGGTCCTATTTATGCTTTTTTTAGACTCTATAATTATGAAAATATTGTCAAGCACTTGTCCTTTTCAGCTCGTTAACGGATTGGAAATGACATCTACTCAGTATAAGTTTGACCCTTTTTCGGGCTGAGATAGATTATTTACAAAAAATGAATACGTTGACCAAACATGGTCAATAGGTTCACTCTCATATTGTTTTATGCTTTTTCATACTTGAGAGACAAATATATGAAAAATAACTTGTGGAGTTTTCTTTTTGTCCCTTTTCAAACTCTCTAAACATGAAAAGGACTGAGTTATCTTTGTCGTTAAACTTGATAAAACATCAAATAGCAACAAACTTGTCCATCTAGACAATGCAAAGTTTCACCTTCACTACACTCATTAAAACATCACATAACGATGGATTCACCTGAAGGGTGGAATTATACAACAAGCATATGTTATCCTCCTCAAGCTTGATAAAAAATAAAGAGATACTAGTTAGCAATGACTGGGGAAAATGGAAAAAGGGAAAACCACTTTATGGTAGCAGGTCGCTCTTGAACATGACACTTTCACTTCATCACTGTGACTATTTGGGTTGGGTTATCAGCTTGATGGTTATTATATCATTGGTCTATCATACCATTCATCACTTTGTTTTGGGTCAATGCTACCAATTCATTTTAGTGTCATCGATATGTTCAAGAGGAGTCATCCAATTAAAATTCATCCTTTGCAATACCATAAACCTTCATTTTCATGACCACCATTCCTAAACCTTGTGTCCTCAGTGAAATTTCATCAAAATAATTACACTTGTTTCATTTCGTTGATGTGGGATGCATCAAGGCCCTCTTGCGACGAGTCGCTTGTTGTCGACATTAGCTTATTATCGAATAATTGACTTAGAAACACCCTTCCAATACCTTGAGGCTTGCATACATCAATGGCAATTTTCTCGCTTATGGCGATAGTTTGACATCACTGACCTTCGACCGTAAGACTTTGTATGGTGTTCAGCATCAAAATAT
The DNA here is from genome assembly GCA_000404065.3 of Pinus taeda. Lineage (NCBI taxonomy): Eukaryota > Viridiplantae > Streptophyta > Pinopsida > Pinales > Pinaceae > Pinus > Pinus taeda. The sequence continues at coordinate 16,929 of APFE031545655.1, read as the reverse complement.
CCATTCACACCACGCAGAATGTACTGCACTATCTTGAGGATCATTATCATTATCGGTGATCTCTCTCGCATCTGTTAATAACTTACATCATTGGCGGGTAATTAAACAGTGTCTTCCCATGTTCGACTTCAAATCACATATTCACATGGTTAGACTCGTACTTGAGTGAACGATTGAACAAGATAGAAGACCCTGGATCTAGTTTCATCCATCTGGGCTACGTTTTCAGGAGTATTAAATCATATGTACGATGGCTTTACATGGATGGTCATCCTTTCATGGGTCTATATCTGTAGACGACTACCTATGTACATGTAATGAAACGTTTATATGTTGAGTGTGGGTATGCCTTCCCTCAACGATTCATGAGAAAAAATCAAAATATCATGATATATGTATTATACTTGATGCAGGTCACCTTCCACTTTGAAACCTCCTCATCACATCATAAAGCATTTCATTCAACATTTACATTTTCGACTTCATGCTTTAGGGGGCAGTTGTTACAGATCCATTTGGGCATATCACTCCCATCATCTAGATCAGTGTTTTAGGGCTTATCAAACCCTAATTTTAGTTGCTACATGCCCTAAACAAGTCAACCTTTTTAATGCCTCCTTCCCAAACAGTTTCATGACTTGAAGACATCCTGAAATGATCTCTAAAGGGACCAACGTAGGTAGGACCATGTAAGGGTGTGTTGCAGAGTAGTTAAGTCCATGCCAGGGTGCTCTGTAGAGTACTTAGGCCCTCTTTGACCTATGCTGGGTGAGATTGAGCAAATTCACATAGGGTTTGGGGAATATTCTTATCTCTTGGAGTCTTATAGAAGTTTCCCTCACTTATCAACTCTTATGAGCTCGAAAATGGATGACTAATGAGTTAAGATGCATCTTATCCTCTCATCCATTTCTCCATGGAACTAATTCTAAGTATGGAAGGCCATTCAATACCCCCATTTACGACATAACCTCCTCCATCTCCCTATAAATTGACCACTCCTCTAAGTGATCAGGGGCTGGACTTTGATGAATTGTAAGGAGATAATGTTGTTATGAGAATTGACTTTGAGACAAGTATTATTATGCTACAAGTTTGTCATGCTTTTGATGTGATGTGGATGGGATCAAAGATGGAGGAGTGACTTCAAATCAGACTTCATGGTTGTAATTCTTCCTTCTTTTCAATAAATTATTTGAACCTTTTTCCATATTCTTATCTTGTTATATGATGCTTATATGTGTGAATGTATCTTATTCCATTTACTTGTAATCAATAGATCTTTTACTTTGATCAGTTCTTTGTCTTCTGTTGATGTTTACAGGTACTTCTCAAGCATGTTAAGTATGGGAAGGAATTATGAGACCGATACAAAGGAGACAACAGGAAAGAGAAACTACAAGTAGGTCTTCTCATTCTATTTGTCTTATCTATTTCTTATAGGAAAAGCCTAAAGTGCTTTAAACTGTTGTTCTAGATATGGCTACTTATCTAGGGAATTAGTATTTATCCATAGATACCAAATTCTCCAAAACATTGACCCCTCGCCTTCTTCCCCCATTTCTTGACCCTCCTCTTCTACTTTGCTTGGTGAAAGTTTCAAATCTAGTAACCAAGAGGCTAAGAAGAAGAAGAAGAAGACAAAGAAGAAGAAGTCAGATAAGCGAGAGGCCAATCGTGAAGCTGTTACTCCAAATACACCTCTCGTAGACAAACCTTATGATCCTCCACGGAAGTTCAGATTCCATTGCAAGCCGTGTAAGGGTGACCATCTCATTCGAGACTGTCCTGGCATTCGCAAAATATTATAGGTATGGTCTCAAATTTTTTATTGACCATCCCCATCGACTTCTAGAGATAACCTTGATGTTGCACCCTTGGTTAGCAATAGTATGAAGAAAGGGAAGATTATATTCCCATCAGGTTATGTGAAGGAGAGCATCCTCTTCACCTTTGTCCTTTTATGGATAAAGTTTTCAAAGTTTTGGAAAACCTTGCAGCTCCTCAAGCCCAACATCATGTTGGTTATAAGAGGCTTTCTTCTAACCCTCTCCTAGCTGGTAAAGAGATTGACTTGGATTCATCTCTTGCCCATCCTTCTCTTCTTGAGAAAGATTCTCTTGTGTTTTTTTCCGACCAACTATTGGTCAAAAAGAGTGTCGACTTGGTTTCACCACCAGTTACCCACTCTATTCCGGAAGAGATTGGTGATCTTACTTCTCATGTTCTTCTTGTCTCCTCAAATTCTCATGAATCGAAGAGTGACCCTACCATCCTAGTTGTTTAGGAGAGTCCTTTTCCTATTCCTGTACATCATGGGGGTAATCATATGATACCCCCACTAAGTAGTTCTATCATCTCTTTCGATTGGGGTCCATTGACTACTTTCTACCTCCCATCTTATGTGCCTTTCTAGATCACAGTACAAGCCTATAATATGGTAGTACATGGCACTATATTAGATGAAGGTGCATCTGTTATCATCATGTCTTCTACTACTTGGCAAGCTTTGGATTCCCCACAGCTTGTTCCTGTCACTCAGAATTTGTTGGCTTTCAACAGAGGAACCAATCAACCCTTATGGGTCCTTCCGAAGTTCCCTATTACTTTAGGAGGAAATACCGTCTATATAAATGTGATGGTAGTCCAAGGTCCCTTAGATTTCAATCTTCTCCTTGGATGCGACTATATTTATGTCTTGGGAGCTCTTGTTTCTTCACTTTTCCATGTGGCTTGTTTTCCACATGAAGGGAGAATTTTGACTATTGATCAACTAACTTTCATTGGTCACCAGGTGCCTCCTATGCAACCATCTTCCCCTATTGGTCCTTGTTTGCAAGCTGTACCTTCCATGTCACAGGTCAATTATGTGGCTACCTGTTCCATCTCCACATCTACTAATGATCACGCAAATGATATAGTACACTATGTATTGGGGGCATTGGAACCTGATCTGTCATTTGTACCGGTTAACATGTATTCTTGCCATAGTGTTGTTCTCCCATCTAGTGAGGACCTCTTGGGAGTCATGTTCTCATATGGTCCATAATTAGATCATGAGGATAGTTCTTGGTCTTGTGTCAACCTTGTTAAAAAATGAAACAAAGGTCATGAAGATAGTTCTTGGTCTTGTGTCAACCTCGTTAAAAAATGAAACAAAGGGTGTGAGGATATTTCCTATTCTTGTGCCAAACTCCTTAAAAAATGAAACAAGGAGTAATGAGGATAGTTTCAATTCTTGTGTCAGCCTCATTAAAAAATGAAACAAATGTTGTGGGAGGATAGTTCCTGGTCTTGTGTCAACCTCATTAAAAAATGAAACAAGGATTCATGAGGATAGTTTCTGGTCTTGTGTTAACCTCATTAAAACTAAAACAAGGGATGAGCATAGTTCTTTGTCTTGCGGAAAGCTCATTAAAAAATGAATCAAGATGTCCAAGGATAGTTTGTTCCTATATCAACCTCATTAATAAATGAAATAAGGGTCTCAAGGATAGTTATTTTACTTTGTCAACCTCAATAAAAAATGAACCAACTCCCTTTTCAAAATTGAGTCTTTGAATAAGATCTCGTAAAATCCTAGTCAATGCTTTCCAACATCTTGGAAGTGAACCTTCACTCCATTCACTGAAATGAAGCTTGGGGGCATGTACCTCGTTTGAGTCGTTATGCTGGGGGCATGCAAAATTACAGCAAGCATAGTTTTTCATTTCAAGCTTGTGTAAACATGAAAGCGAACCCAAGCAGAGTTCTCCATGTCTCAAGATTGTGTAAAAATGAACCCATGCCCAATTTACATCTTGTGATTGTCGTTTTTATCAGCTAATTTATGCTAGATGAGCCTTGGTTGTTTCATTCCATCGGCACCATCTCTTTGGCTGATCATATGCTTTCACTTGGTTGTTTTTTCTTTCCTGAAGGACCGCATCGATGAGTGGTTTTATTAGCTAGCTTCTTGACCATTACATATTTTTAGAAATCCAACCATTGCTAGAACTAATTTCTACCTTTTATATGACTCATTACTCTACGCTGAGTCACATTTCAACTCTTTTCTCGACTTGTAAAACTCGCATGAAAAGATTGGAAAGTATTTTTCCCTTTTGACTCGTAAAAGAGAATAAAATGGGGGGTCCGCTTTTAAGCTATTTTCCGACCCTTTAAACACAAAACGATAGCTGAACCCTTGTCGTTTTGAACTTTTTTAAAGGATGCGAAACGTCATTCAGTAGTATACGTTTACCGCTTTTCAGGCTGGGATGCACTATTTACGAAAAAGGTACTCCTTGACTGAAATGGTTAAGCGGTTCTCTTTCAAACTCTCTAAACATGAAAAGGTACTGAGGTACACCTTTTTCAGACTCATTAAAATGTTAAACGACATCGGATTCATCACCATGATGAACATGAGCTTATCCTTCCTAGGGCTCGTTAAACTTATTATGTTGGATTCATCCGAAGGATGAACTTACAGTGCAAGCATACGCTATCCCCTTCAAGCTTGCGATTAAAAATAATTGGGGTACCTGCTAGAAATGGTGGGGGGAAATTTGGAAATATAATTAGTTGTGTTAGTAGATCACTCTTGAACATGCCACTTTCTACTTCGTGTCAGATTGGGATATCCTCCTTTGTATCATTGACCTTCCTGGGTTGGACCGTTCATTTTTTCCCTTCGTTTGATCTCTGCCATGTCATCATGACCACTGATCCTATGGATCCAAAAGCTACCAAACTTCTACTCGTGTCACTGATATGTTTAAGATTTGTCCTTCTACAGCGACACACCCTTGGTTCTCTGTATCATCCAAAATCATTTTGCATCCCTTTATCTCATGCCGATGATGTGGAATACATTATGGCCCTCTTTCGACATGGTGGCTTCCTGTCGACTTCAGCTCATTATCCAGGAAGTTCACTGAGAGACTACCTTCCAGTACCTTAGAGCTTGCATGCCCTAATGGCAAGTTCTTTGCACTCGACGACAAGTTCACATCATTGAATTTCGATCGAGTGATTTACATGTGTTCGACTTCAGTTCCTCTCTTCACATTTTGTGGATTGTGCTGATAGTACCTTGAGGAACATTGTCATTATTGGTGGTTTCTCTTGTGTTTGTTAATAATTTACATAATTGAATACTACTCAAGTGAATTTCTAGCATGTTCAACGTCAACACATCTATTCACATGTTAAAATTTGTACTTTAATTGAGTAGTGTTGGAGCGCAAGACCCTAGACTCAAATCACAAAAGTCCAGGTTGAGGAGTAATGCGACATGGTTACAATGATAGACATGTCTCTTTCAGATGGGTGGATGTGACCATACCATGAGTTATCATATGTGATCCTTCTCATTATTGGATAGCTGTGACCATACCTTGGTTTCATTATGATCCTCTTTATAGGATGGTTGCACCAATACCTGGATCCATTTACATGATCATGATCCATTTACATGATCATTCTCTGGGTGGTTGCATCCATACCACGATTCATGTATCATTTGACAGAGTTTTTTCAGTTATGTATATGTATTTGTACTTACTTGTAGGTTTTCTGACGATAGACTACAGTTCCCCACACTGATTCATAAAGCATTTCATCCCTCACTCTAGTTCGGCCTTCACACTTTAGGGGGCATCTGTTACGCAACATTTTTTCATTGTCCTTGTACTCCCCATTTTTTGATTCTGGAGGACCTCTACAGTGAACCTTACATTCTTTCCCTTCATGAAGAAACTCCCATTGTGTCCCTCTTCATGAGAAGAACAATTCCCTTTTGCACCATTTCCCAAAATCTTCTGCTTTTCCCAGTTTAGAACACCGATGCTAATGAACCTTGTCCTCCTTGTGCCAATATGAAGGGATTAACACTATCCCTAGCGCTGACTAGAGTGACTTCCAGCCGTGCCGATCCTCTTATGGCAAGTTTTTTAAATAAAGAGATGAAGCTTCCAACTCTAGAAGTTTCGTAATGGAAGTTTGGTAAATGGTTTGGTCGGATGGGGTCAAGGATGGCAGCTTGGGATCCTTTCCCCTATAATGATGGAACTACCTCAAGAGATAAGTCCTTATCCCATGAGAAGAGGATCCATCTCCCATCCATTCATGCTATATAAACCTCCCTTTTTCCCAAGCATAATCTAGAGCTAGTGTTAAGGTGTTAATGTGGGTGTGCTAGTGCTAATTAAGTTTGGAGTAAACAACAAACTATTCATAGTTGTAGCTCTCTAGTTGTGTGAGGGAGAAGTGTGAATTTGGTTTAGTGTGAAGCCTAAAGGGAAGTGCCTTAAAACTATTATTGTTGAGGCCATCATGGAATGCTAGCAAAAGTGTGTAGGAACATGTTTTTGTTGGAGGAGAACGACAACATCAAGACAATGGTTGTAATTTCTTCTTGATTCAATATATATGCAACTATCAATTGTTTTCCTACATCATTTTTCATCTTACATGTTCATGGCTTAATGTTTCTTGACTTGTTAAGTAGGTTGAATTACAATTTGTCTATTATCACAATTGTTGTTTGCTGTTGTTTACCTGTTTCAGGTGTTTGAAGAAGGAAGCGAGAGATAGATGGAGCAAGCAAGCAAGGACATCATCAAATGGGATAAGCATACTAAGAGGTAGGCCCTCTTAATTAGTTCTAACCTAAGGAAATCTTCCATAGAATGTATCAGTTGTGGCTAGACCCATTATCTGGCTAGAGGAATTGTTTGTGTCCGCACTCATAATTTTACTTCACCACAGTCTAATGTGCATTGATTGCAGGTTTTTGGGAGAAAATTATGGCAATTATGGCTAATTAAAGTGCAGGAAGTCGAATGAGACAAGAATGAGAGATTATAGGAGATGGATCTTCCTCATTAAATCCTCACTCATTCAAATATCCCTCAATCAAATCACACTAGCTCAGAGTTGTAGGCAACTGAGTCATGGATCATTGGCAGTCGAGCTAGTGATATTTAAGAATCAATTCATCTTGAGATTCAGAGCCAAGCCTCCCTATATTTAAGGAAGTTTTTGGAAACTTCAATTGTATAAATAAGGAGGCGTAGAGCCTCATTATGATCTAGATTTTTTATGCAAGATAACTAAGCACTTTCGAGTTGAAGGATTGTGGAAAAATATTGTTATGTATTTTTTTGATATGTTAATGAAAATGAGCATTTCCTTGACCCAACACTGACTTGACTCAGAGGGCTAAAGCTCTTAGGTTAGGTCCCAAACATAGCAGCAGAGTTTCCTCTTACTGTGTTTGTATGCTTAGGTTATTTCATATATTACTTGTTGAATTGATTTTGGCACTATTTCATTACAAGTTTCGATTTTTAAATTCATTGATGAAATAAAACTAATATACATACTATGTGTGAGATCAAAATATGCATAATGAAATTCAGTGTGAATAGTTATTGTGTATATATTAGACAAATTATAGGTCACTCTTTATTAGGTACCCTTTTCCATTCTCTTTCAGAAACTCCCCTTCTCTTTTGTCTTCATCCCTTTCATAATCCCAAATCATTGCACCTAGTGTGTTGTCAATCTACTTAATGTACTTATTGGCATAATATAAAGACTCGTGTGATATGTAACCCTCTGCGATAGATCCCTCGAGTTTTTCCCTTTCTCAAACAAAACCTTTCAATTATTCATTTACCTCTCTAAGAAGAACATCCAACGATAATAAACCACCCCAACTAACTTAACCTCATTTACCAGGTGAATTAGAAGATGAACTTGCAAGTCCAGGAAAGTAGCTAGCAGTTCCTTCTCAAACATACAAACAATCTCTGCTATCTCTTAACACCACTGCAAAATGCTAGCCATATGAATCCCCTTTGATTTGATCCAACATAAAAATGTAGATAATGTAGATATGGCACGTCGTAGGCCTTGGGAGAAGAAATGGTTCACACACCCACACACAATCATAGGATAATGACACTACAAAATAAACACATAAAAAAATTAATTTTATTTTTCATTGCATAAAAATAATAACAAATAATAAAATAATCTTTTTGAAGTACATACTCGTAGAATGTTCAAATGGTCATGCGATTTCAACCCCAACAAATTGTCTTCCATAATGAATTAGTTCCATAGTTAACGCTCTTATAAATAAGGCACCCTTACACACATTATAAATTCCTTTTCCAAAGAAAGATCATATTTATTTAAGATCTATGGTACATCACCTTCTTTGAAATAGCAAGATGAACCAACCTCTCCTCTACTTTCTTGTATTGGCCATTGTTTCTTTTGAGTTTATGAAGAAATAAGATCGCTCCTAAAAAAAAATGTGTCATTTTATTTTGATGATATGTGCCTTTATAAAGAAGATGAAACATTTTTGAATATATGCATGGAATCTCATAAAAGACAAATTTCCTTTTCATCCCAATGGGAAATTTCCCAACATAGGTGTCAAAGAATATTTCATCATCAAACATAGGCTCCCCATTTGAATCATTCTTTTTTCATCTCCTTATTCTTCTCTCTCTCATACTATCTAAGCCATTCAATTGGTGTCATTATTATAGGCCTTTGGGTTCTCTCCAGTTTATCATTGAAAGCAGATGTTTCTCTTCCATAAGGGTTTTCTTCTGGGATGAATAATACAATGGCTTCTGTAGGTGGTTGGACCACCTAGCTTTCAAATAAGGTCGACAACATTTATATCCATGATACCCTTTTGTTACAAGACTTGCTAAATTATTATATCATACATGGCATGTTAGCGATCATCAAGATCAAAACAATTGCAACAAATTAAATTATATGTGAAACAATATTGTTACATATCTAAACAAATCAATAAACATGTAATTTACAAGAGCAAAATCCTAATCCTAGATAATCATGTGTGATGTAAGCACATACGCCATACGACATAAAACTCCTCTTTCTTGTGATGGTTCTTGATACATTGTATACATGTATCCATTGCCATAATTCCTTGAATTAATCTACCAATGGTTGTAAGTAGACATCCATATTTTTCACTTATCTTCTACAAGGGACTATGAGAGCCAATATAAGATGTTCATTCTTCACCGACAACCATGGGGGCATATTGTTATTGATCACAACTATAGGCTAAACATAATAGTTGATGCTTTGGAGGGAATATGGGTTGATTCCATCCATGGCTATGTTGAGTCGTAGACTTCGTACTACATCCATGAATTTTTCAGGCCATGTTTCCTCTATATGCTTCATCGATATTGAATTTTTTAGGATTCACATAACTCCCAACTCACTTCTATGTGAGGCATGCCATCCCTACAACATAGTTAATTATTTGCAACGAAAGAGCCATTGATTCCTTAGGATTATAGGCATGTGCCTCAATATCTTATGAGGAGGGCTATGTGATTTACCCTATTTTTATTTATGGTACCTGTCATACCCACATTTTAGACATATCTCTTTGTTTGCATATTATCCTCTATATATAATATAATCATTCGAACATGCATGATATGACATGTACTCAACATCCAACATTTTCAACAAATTCTTTGCCTCTTTGCAGCTACCAAGAAATACATTATCACTGGAAGAACCTTAGCTTTGAATACCTTGTAGTTGGTGGGAAATATAAATGTACAATGTCAATACTTAATGTTTATAAAATTGATAATTTTTAATGTTAATTGTGTGACAAGATTTCTCAAAATATAAGGGACTTGATCATGATCAATTACCTCAATATTTCTAAGAAACATGGATTCGACATGCCAAAATTTGATTTCAAGTTGTACAGTAACATCATTGTCCCTAGTTGGGTTGACTTTGACTAGCCGTCAAGTCCAAAGAGAGGGGTGGTGGAATTAGATTTCAAGTTTTCGAATGAAGTATCATTGATATTATCATCATTCCCTAGCTCATCCTTCTAGAATGAATGTAACAACATTGCCTCCATGGAAGTCATATCCCATAAGTAATCGTGTATACCAACCTCTATTCGATTTCCTCTATTCCCAACTTATGATGAAGAACTAAAATTGTTGTAGTCTTTCCTAATTGGTGAATTTGGACGTAGTGGAAATTGAATAGGAGGTTGATTCAACCATTATTTATATGCTTCCTCTTTGAGTTTTTATCTTAATGTAACATTCTCTCGATTTTAAATTGTAGTGGGGTGCTTCAAAAGATGGTAGGTGGGTTTCTCATCATCACTAGAATCCTAATTTCAAAACATATTGAACATTAGTACATCAATGATATTAGTAAGCACAATGCAATTGGTTTATTGAAATTACATTATATCAAACAATTACTACCATCGATGACCTAGGATTGCGGCTACAATATGTCATGTTCCAATTGGTAGGGTGAAGCGACTATCCATTTTCGTCTACCAAATACTTGCAATATGCTGCTCTTGATAAGAGCTTTTGACATTTTTGAAATGGTGGAATACTTTTTTCTTCTGAAACTGATTTTGAATAAGGATCTTGTGAATTTGGACACATTTTTATTAAAATTGACATGCATAAAAAAATCAATTAGATAATCGAGATATAAATAAAGTCTAAACTTATTAGAGATGGAAATGGAGAACTCTGCGAAGGAATTTGAAGAATTTACTATTTTATACTATGATATTTTCTCCTTGAATTTGAGCAAAATCAACAACAAATTTCTGTGTACATACTTAAACCATATAACCCAAATCTGAATTTCAATATAGTTTTCCAACCATTTTTCAAGAGTAAGGCAAATTTAAGCGGAAAATGTATACTATGAACTACTATAACTCATGTGGATGCATCCTAAAGGATAATTTGAGATGGATATGCCATTTTACGTGAAAATAAAAATTCAGATAAATTTTAAATCATATCTGTGCGCTTGTAAAATTAACCACACTGATGCTTTTAAATAATAACAACATTGATGTGTTAAAATAGTAATCAAACTAGTTTCTGATATTTCAAAAATAAAAAATAAAAGAATTCTATCATATCGGTGCTCTTATAGAACTAATCACACTGATGCGTTTAAGTAATAATCGTATTGATGTGTTAAAAACATAACCGCACCATTTTCTAGAATTTCAAAAATAAAAAAGGGATTTTATTATATCAGTGCTCTTCGTAACAATTGTACTAGTTTCTAGGATTTCGAAAATAAAAACGAATTTTATCATATCAGTGCTCTTCTAAAACTAATTGTACATATGCGTTTAAGTAATAACCACACCAATGCGTTAAAATAATAACTGCACTGATTTCCAGGATTTCGAAAATAAAAAAAGGAGTTCCATTATATCAATGTGTTAAAAAACAATAGCGCACCAATAAGTTATCTTAAGCGGTGCGCGTTACTTGTAAATGCACCGATGAATTTTACCATGAAACGCACTGATGATCGGATAGGTGAAAACAAAAAACACACATTTGTTATTTTCGAATTGAAAAATGAGTGGTAATTGATTTTTCGAAATCTAACTTCATAAAATATTTTAAATAGTAAGAAGTTATTCACTATTTCATTACTTTTCCCAAAATTTCAAGGTAGAGATTTGCAAGAGAGACAAATTGGGAGCAACTGTGGAGCAACATAATACTTTGCAACAACAAAAATATTCAGAAGATCAAAATTTGAAAGGTATGGTGATTCACTCAAAATCCTACATAGTAAACATTTTAAATTTTACTATTGATTTTACTAATAATTTTTTTTCCAATTTATGTTAGATATAATTAAAAGAGAAATTTGTAAGAGAGACATATTGGGATCACTTTGCAACAACAAAATACTTTGGAATAATAGAACTATTCAGAAGATCATAATTTGAAAGGTATGGCGATTCACTCAAAACTCTACATAGTAAAATTTTTAAATTTTAGTGTTTATTTTACTAATAAATTGTTTTACAATCTCTGTTAGATTTAACTAAAATTTAGGAGAAAAAAAAGTACCCTGCATAGTAAATTTTTTACTAATACAAATTCTAGTAATCTATGTTCCTATTTAGATTTAATTAAAATTATACATATAATACTTACCTTAAACCCTTGGTTCTTCTTGCTTATGTGATTGCAAAATTTTACTTTAGGGGTTAATTCCCTCTACCAGTTCATAATTAGGGCTTTTCAATTTAGGAATTTTAGATTTAATGGCTTTGTGTTATTATATAGAAGACATTTATCATGTAAAGCATTGGGACCAATTCTTGAAGCAGATTCAAACCTTAATGACCCTATCTATTTAAAAAAAATGGCTTTTGATTATTGGTGCACAATGTTTTATATAATGCACCAGTGCACCTACGACAAATAACATCATTAAGTAAAAAAATATTTTGTTTAATTTTTATGTTTTTATGTTTTTACTTTGACGTTTGTGCCTTTATCGTTACTTATCGCACTGTCATAATTTAAAGTTATTTAAAAAAAATATTATCGCTATTGGTGCTCAATAATTAAATGGCCAATGCATTTATTTACATAAGGACACTGATTTCCATAGTTATTTTTTGCTAAAAATTATGTCATTTATTTATAAAATATATTTAATGGCTTATGTATTGGATGGTACAGGTTGTATACTGATAAACAAATGTATGAGAAGTGTTCAAGTAGCAAAAACATTGATCGACACAATTATAGCACATCCAAAAAAGTAGAAAAGACAAGTTCTTTGTAAATTCCTTACAAAATCAATATGTTTGAACTATATGTAAGTTTAAATGATATGTGTTGGTCAGTGTGAGTTGTGAAGAGCCAAAAAATGAGGAAGCTTGATAATATTATTTCTGATCACGTAAAATCCCGATGGAAAAATTGCAGAATGATGAATGAGGTGAATGAAAAAATACTATTCAATATGAGTTTTTTTTTTTGAATGTTCATTAATAATATATTTAAGAATATTAGATAACATGTTTCAAACAATCTATTAATTCACATATGTTTAATGTTCTACAGGGACTAAAAATGAAGGTAAAGTATATTGTTCTAAGAAAAAAATATAGAACATGTAAATGACGATGAATTAGTCCTTAGCTTAGTTGGACTGGTGCTAGAGGTTAATGAAAGGGGGAGTTTTTTACAAAACTACGAGGGATATAGTGGAAAGAACATATAGATGTACTTTCCACTTACAATATAGAAATCAATCCAATGTTTCTAGAAACCATGTTATATTAAAAATATGGGAACTATTTCCAGAGAAATGATCAATGAGATTTGTCATATTTGTAATAGAAAAAAAATACAACAAAAAAATCATTCAAAAAGTGATATTCCTAATTAAAATGCTTCTCTAGAATTATATGTACATATTACTACAAAGAATTCATTTATGAATATCAATTTTGTTATATTTAGTTGTCATATATCAATATAAAAATGGTTTATTACTTTTCGGGAAGATTATGAAAATTTCAAAGGATCAATGAGATGATATCCGAAACATGCTAGTAGGAATGTCTGAAAAAGTGTACAAGAAGATGGTTAAAGAAATGGATATAATTGCATCACGGGAGGAGCCATATCAACAACAATGTGCTTGAAATGTATGTATCTATTGATTTTTTCTTTTAAGCACATATAAAAAAATAATTTAGCATTAAATATTAATTTTCAAATATTTTCTTACAGAAATGAAAACAAAATGGAACCCATTCAGCACATAAAGCAGGACGACAAGGAAGAAAAGGGTTGATATCAAAATTTGTGAGTAATTGTTAATATTTCCTTATAACAACTTAATATTTCATTTTTGTATGTTTTAAGTTGTTTTACATCAACCACCCTTGAATGTATTCAAATAGGTACTAACATACAAAGAAGAGCCATCCGAAGAATTGATTGACATTGGGTTAAAATGGGTTGTGAGTATATGTTGGCATATCAAAAATTAATTGTGGAATTTGTAAGTATCTATTTTCCTTTACTTCTCTGATTTTATAATTAATAGAGCAAAAAGATCCTTTATATTAAATCTATGCTTTACCATGGGGTATAAAACTTGCAGGAAACAAAGTATGGAACTACGCCAACATAAGAGTTGTTGAAAGAAAGCAGGATATTTGATTTCAAAATAATGTGTATAATTCAAAACTCACTTATTTCTATGGTGCATTGATTTTTGATTTATATTGATGTATATTATTTATTTCAATTTTCACTATTCTCACCAATGTAGATACACTCATTGTACTTCATTTTTATGTTTGTAGATGGAACTTGAAGAAGATGAAAACAATCGATGCAATCAAAAAAACATTCATCCAAATAACCCAAGTCATCGAAGTAGCTCGAACACATATATGAGTTCCAATGAAGAATAATGATATATTTGGATAATAATGCAAGTTGTTGTATTTTTTGAAATAATTGTTTGTGAAAATCAAACATTTTAGTTAATGTAATGGATATAGTGTCCCAATTGAAAGACAAGGGACTACCAATAATGATCCCATTTTATATGACAAAGGGTCTCTTATTCATATATAATAAAATACATTTTAATTTATTCTATTGCGTTGTCTAATGTCACTATGAAATGTTACACCACTAATTAGGTATATGGATGATTAAATATTATAATGAAGAGATACAAAATATGATTATATAACAAATTAACTGGAAAACATCATATACAAATGCACTAATAAAAATTTATTTATATGAATATTGTTGTAAGATATATGTCAATTTTTCAATAAATAACAGATTTAAAAAATCACAATAATTATATTGTCACATGTCGATGTTTCTAGAAAAGAGAAAATGGATATTGTGACATTGTACATTAATGTACACCGCTCTGAATATGAATTTTGTAGCAACAATATTTATAATAATAAAAAATGGTATCCCATATAAAATCCCACTGCATCTGAAAAAATTATGCACTGTTGCATTATATTACCTAAAACCATTGATACGACAGGATTTTTTTACATGGCTCAATGCCTTTTCTAAATAGTAGAGCACCAGGGTGTTATACTTTCAAGAACCATTATTGTTTTAGGTTAATTCCCTAGTGCATGGTATCATAGATTGTACATCCCAGTGGATTGTAATTCTTAAAGTGTTGGCATTATGGCACAGGTTTGGAGCTATGGCACAGGTGTTGTCCTTGATGGCAACCTTCTTTGGTAACAAATCTCAGTTCAGGCACTCAGAAAGTAGAAAAAGACATATACGCAGGTTCATCTAGACGAAGGCGCGTATACACGCGGGTTATACATTACAAAGCGCGTATATGTTGGTGATCATTCTTTTGGTCCATGGCAGTTAGATCTTGGAACTTGAACCTATGTTTTGGACCATGGCGTCTCGTCAATTGTGTCGATCCCTAGTTTTGGGTTCATGGTATTAAAATGTTATGGTTTTGGACCATGGTATTGGGGAAGGCCTAGGACTATAAAAGAGAAAGGAGATCTTGTGACAAATCACCATCTGAATTATTATTGAAGATCTGACAAAGTGCTAGAGCTGGTATATTGGGTGGTGATGCAGATCTGGATCAGAAGGAAGGAGGAACCTTAGCGCAAAAAAGGAAGGATAAGTTCTATTCATGGGTCATAATCTTTAAGCCTAAATGATAGTATCTCTGTATGTTTGATCTGCTAGATGTGGCGCTTGTTTGATCTATAAGTCTGAAAATCTGGGTTAATTAGTGATTGAATATCTGGAAGAGTGTGTTGTCCTTTATAGATCTGTACGCAAGTTCAGTGAAGCAAAGGCACGTATACATGCAGTTTAGGTAAGGTGAAGGCGCGTATACGCAGGTTGTTCCATACGCAGATGCGTATGCACGCAAGTTACAGACTATTGAAATAGCATGTATGCTTTAAGTTGTGATCTAGCTGTTTCCGCTTATTGCTGCTGTGTTCTAGGTTCTGTTGTGTGGTTTCTGGTACTGTGTTTTGGGTACAGCTAGTAGAGAAGTATCTACTTGATTTCAGATCTAGTTGGTGAAAAGGAGTTTGGTTGATGAAGAATTTCTTGACGATTGATTGATGTTCATGGATCCAGTCTGAAAATTTATGAAACGCGGTCCCTGGAAGACAGAGAAGGTTGTAGCCTTCTGTAGGCCAACACCTACGCACTAGTATCTTGGCTAGTGCAAGAGCTATAGGGGGTTGTAGCTCCCTTCCAGGAGAAGCTGGAGAATGAGAGAGAGTTGTAGCTCTCTGCAGGTTGTAGCCTGCATACTGGTAAAAAGACTGCACCAGTATATTGTAAAAGAAGTTTCTAATTGAAAAGTAGATAGAGACGAATTGCAGCAGGTGGTTTTCACCCACATTGGGTTTCCACCTTATATCTTGTGTTCTTGTGTCTGATTGTCTTTCTGATCTGTTTTGCTGTCTCTGGATACTGTTATTTGATTCTGCATCACTGACTAACAATCATCATCAGAAAGATTAAGTAAAGTAAAAGCATGTTCCGTATACGCAGGTTTCCTTCTGCATAAACGCGTACATACGCAGGTTTATTAAATTGAAGTAGCGTATATCAGTTGTTTTGAAAAAGAATAATTATCCTGATAATACTGATTCACCCCCCCTCTCAGTATTATTTTCAACAATTGGTATCAGAGCAGGTCCTTCTAAAGAAGCTTGATCGCTTGAAGGAAGATCTTTCATCATGAGCAACTACGAGAGGGAAGCATCTATCAGGCCACCGTTTTTTGATGGGACAAACTTCAATTATTGGAAGGTAAGAGTTACTGCCTATCTTCAATCTCTTGGTACAGAAGTTTGGAACATCGTAGAGACAGGCTATGCTTTTCCTTCAACTACTCCTACAGATGCAGACGAGAAGAAGAAGTATGAAACAAATGCAAAAGCAGTCAGTACCCTATTAGAATGTATATCCCAATCGGAATTCATGAAGGTAATGCACTATAAATCTGCAAAAGAGATATGGGACAAAATTGTCACAAGCTATG